>NIVC01000035.1:225000-300000 GCA_002269645.1 Macrostomum lignano | reverse complement strand
AACTTTCATCATCATTATTAATACTGCTTGTCACATATCATTAATAGAGTCAAATATTAATAAAAAGCATCGCTGATGTCAAAGTGTATATCGAAATGTATCTATAATTAACATTTCCTTGTACCACAGCCCAGTACACCTTTCACCTCACCCCATATGCATAACAAAACCGGATGAAGCGTCGATGCGTTGTAGCGAAAGAGGAGAAAAGATAGCAATCAGTCAGAATGAGGTCGTCAGCATGAGTCGCACTTGTATAATCCCTCTTGATGTGTGCTGGACCATCCAACCTTTATTGTGCTATCGATATGACGATACGATAGATCGGAACAGTGCCAAAAAGCATTTTCGTTTTTTGCTTTAGCAGAGCAGAGGGAGAGGAGTTGAGACAGGGAGAACAGAGAGAGGAGATGAGACAGGGAGAGCAGAGAGGAGATGAGACAGGGAGAGCAGAGAGAGAGGAGTTGAGACAGGGAGAGCAGAGAGAGAAGAGATGAGACAAGGAGAACAGAGAGAGAAGAGATGAGACAGGGGGAGCAGGGAGAGGAGATGAGACAGGGGGAGCAGGGAGAGGAGATGAGACAGGGGGAGAACAGAGAGAGGAGATGAGACAGGGGGAGCAGAGAGAGGAGATGAGACAGGGGGAGCAGGGAGAGGAGAGTGAGGAACAGATCCTGTATGGCAGAATAAGTGTGAACAAGAGTATAAAACAATCCATTGACACCAGTTTTTCATAAAAGATTGCATTTGTTTGGTTATTCAAGTCTTTAACAACACCTAAAAAGGCGGCTGGCCAGAGAAAGGCCTGCTAGAATTTGCAGACAGCCCCAGCAGCAATAGAAAATGAGAAACAGCAGCTAAAAAGCAGTAACTCTGCTGCTGCAGTGTTGTTATTCACCAAGCATGCTGAGAAAGCGCCCTCCCAGCCCTCTATGCTGCCATAAAAATGAAGTATTGCAAACCCAGTGAAGCCATGCATGCATTGATCAATCCCATTGTCCATATAATACACAGTTATGTGGGCGCTTCTTGAAAGCACTGTCCATTTCTTGTTTCACTAAGTCTGCATTTCAGTGCCAAGTTTTTGTCTCTTCACAGTCTGTCTCAGCCCCCCCCCCATTATAGCTTGCGTTTACTGCTGTTCCTTCTCAGACCTTAACGGTATTGAGCCGCAGCAGATACACAAGACTTCCACACTGAGCATTAATATATCAACTCTCATATACGGACTCACCGAGCACTTGAGCACACAGTATCGCTGTCAGCCAGAAGCGTGGTCATCGTCGCTAAAAAAAATTATTGTCGAATAACGATGACAGGAATGAAGCTTATACCGCTAAGGCTTCTTCTGAGAGTTTTGTCTCGCTTCTTAAAGATTGTTTTTGAGACTAGGGGGCGTTTGGGTCTTGGATAGGACTGTCGGGATTGGCCAACCAATGGGGCTTGCGCTTGGCCGTTTCTTCACTCAGAAATGAATCAACTACTTATAGTAGCAGTGGCTTTGTGGATTCATTCTCGAGGATTGGGGGGTGGGGTAAAGTTGAAGCTTCTTAAGGTTTATGTTACAGCACCCTGAAGTATAGAATACAGCACCCTGAAGTATAGAATACAGCACCCTGAAGTGTAGGTTACAGCATCCTGAAGTGTAGGTTACAGCACCCTGAAGTGTAGGTTACAGCACCCTGAAGTGTAGGTTACAGCACCCTGAAGTGTAGGTTACAGCACCCTGAAGTGTAGGTTACAGCATCCTGAAGTGTAGGTTACAGCACCCTGAAGTGTAGGTTACAGCACCCTGAAGTGTAGGTTACAGCACCCTGAAGTGTAGGTTACAGCATCCTGAAGTGTAGGTTACAGTATTATGAAGTGTAAGCTACAGTATTATGAAGTATAGGTTAAAGCATCCTGAAGTGTAGGTTACAACATCCTGAAGTATAGGTTACAGCATCCTGAAGTGTAGGTTACAACATCCTGAAGTGTAGGTTACAGTATTATGAAGTGTAAGTTACAACGTCCTGAAGTGTAGGTTACAACATCCTGAAGTATAGGTTACAGCATCCTGAAGTGTAGGTTACAACATCCTGAAGTGTAGGTTACAGTATCATGAAGTGTAGGTTACAGTATCATGAAGTGTAGGTTACAGTATCATGAAGTGTAGGTTACAGTATCATGAAGTGTAGGTTACAGTATCATGAAGTGTAGGTTACAGTATCATGAAGTGTAGGTTACAGTATCATGAAGTGTAGGTTACAGTATCATGAAGTGTAGGTTACAGTATCATGAAGTGTAGGTTACAGTCTCATGAAGTGTAGGTTACAGTATCATGAAGTGTAGGTTACAGTATCATGAAGTGTAGGTTACAGTATCATGAAGTGTAGGTTACAGTCTCATGAAGTGTAGGTTACAGTATCATGAAGTGTAGGTTACAGTATCATGAAGTGTAGGTTACAGTATCATGAAGTGTAGGTTACAGTCTCATGAAGTGTAGGTTACAGTATCATGAAGTGTAGGTTACAGTCTCATGAAGTGTAGGTTACATTTTCATGAAGTGTAGGTTACAGTATCATGAAGTGTAGGTTACAGTATCATGAAGTGTAGGTTACAACACACTGAAGTTTAGGCTTCCTGAAGCATCGGAGAGCAGTTCAAGGCTTCAGAAAACACAGGCATCCTGCTGCTTGATGCATGCGTTTCAACATTATGTAAGGCATCATAAAACACTGTGATCAGCTCGCATCCCATCTGTCAATCCCCCGGAGCCCCCCAATTTGTTTGTTTGGCTAACTATTAAAACTGGCGATCCAATATGAATTAAGTGATGTCGCATGGCTCTGGAGGCTGGTGCTGAATAGCCAATGGCGACCTTTACTCGATTCGAGCTTGTTTACCAACTCATCAAACTGCCTCATCCTACCAGCCAGACCCACAAACGAGTTTAGGGGGATAAAACTCCCCCTTCCTCCCAAAAAAAAACTGCTGCTGTCAATCAAGCGACTATAATTCGATTTCAAACTATGCTCGCTCGCTTAAGCAAAAAATTTAAATCCCTAATCATGAAGGAGCAAGAACTAACTTGCTTTTATTTTATTCAAATTTTAGTCAGGCTTTCATTTTTGGTTCAGTCACGGTGTGTTGGATGTTAAACTTGCACAAGTTATAAAGATATAAGTTAATCGACTGTTGAAGGATTTGACACCCAATACCCGTACTTGATGAAAATATGATCGCCATGTTCTAATCACATACACAGAAATTCATCATTTCTCATCAGCTGAAGTGTAGGTTACAGCACCCTGAAGTGTAGGTTACAGCACCCTGAAGTGTAGGTTACAGCATCCTGAAGTGTAGGTTACAGCATCCTGAAGTGTAGGTTACAGCACCCTGAAGTGTAGGTTACAGCACCCTGAAGTGTAGGTTACAGCACCCTGAAGTGTAGGTTACAGCATCCTGAAGTGTAGGTTACAGTATTATGAAGTGTAAGCTACAGTATTATGAAGTATAGGTTAAAGCATCCTGAAGTGTAGGTTACAACATCCTGAAGTATAGGTTACAGCATCCTGAAGTGTAGGTTACAACATCCTGAAGTGTAGGTTACAGTATTATGAAGTGTAAGTTACAACGTCCTGAAGTGTAGGTTACAACATCCTGAAGTATAGGTTACAGCATCCTGAAGTGTAGGTTACAACATCCTGAAGTGTAGGTTACAGTATTATGAAGTGTAAGTTACAACGTCCTGAAGTGTAGGTTACAGCATCCTGAAGTGTAGGTTACAGTATCATGAAGTGTAGGTTACAGTCTCATGAAGTGTAGGTTACAGTATCATGAAGTGTAGGTTACAGTATCATGAAGTGTAGGTTACAGCTTCATGAAGTGTAGGTTACAGTCTCATGAAGTGTAGGTTACATTTTCATGAAGTGTAGGTTACAGTATCATGAAGTGTAGGTTACAGTATCATGAAGTGTAGGTTACAGTATCATGAAGTGTAGGTTACAGTATCATGAAGTGTAGGTTACAGTCTCATGAAGTGTAGGTTACAGTATCATGAAGTGTAGGTTACAGTATCATGAAGTGTAGGTTACAGTATCATGAAGTGTAGGTTACAGTATCATGAAGTGTAGGTTACAGCATCCTGAAGTGTAGGTTACAGTCTCATGAAGTGTAGGTTACAGTATCATGAAGTGTAGGTTACAGTATCATGAAGTGTAGGTTACAGTATCATGAAGTGTAGGTTACAGCATCATGAAGTGTAGGTTACAGTATCATGAAGTGTAGGTTACAGTATCATGAAGTGTAGGTTACAGTATCATGAAGTGTAGGTTACAGTATCATGAAGTGTAGGTTACAGTATCATGAAGTGTAGGTTACAGTATCATGAAGTGTAGGTTACAGTATCATGAAGTGTAGGTTACAGTATCATGAAGTGTAGGTTACAGTATCATGAAGTGTAGGTTACAGTATCATGAAGTGTAGGTTACAGCATCATGAAGTGTAGGTTACAGTATCATGAAGTGTAGGTTACAGTATTATGAAGTGTAGGTTACAGTATCATGAAGTGTAGGTTACAGTATCATGAAGTGTAGGTTACAGTATCATGAAGTGTAGGTTACAGTATCATGAAGTGTAGGTTACAGCATCATGAAGTGTAGGTTACAGTCTCATGAAGTGTAGGTTACAGTATCATGAATTGTAGGTTACAGCATCCTGAAGTGTAGGTTACAACATCCTGAAGTGTAGGTTACAGTATTATGAAGTGTAAGTTACAACGTCCTGAAGTGTAGGTTACAGCATCCTGAAGTGTAGGTTACAGTATCATGAAGTGTAGGTTACAGTCTCATGAAGTGTAGGTTACAGTATCATGAAGTGTAGGTTACAGTCTCATGAAGTGTAGGTTACAGTATCATGAAGTGTAGGTTACAGTCTCATGAAGTGTAGGTTACATTTTCATGAAGTGTAGGTTACAGTATCATGAAGTGTAGGTTACAGTATCATGAAGTGTAGGTTACAACACACTGAAGTTTAGGCTTCCTGAAGCATCGGAGAGCAGTTCAAGGCTTCAGAAAACACAGGCATCCTGCTGCTTGATGCATGCGTTTCAACATTATGTAAGGCATCATAAAACACTGTGCTCAGCTCGCATCCCATCTGTCAATCCCCGGAGCCCCCCAATTTGTTTGTTTGGCTAACTATTAAAACTGGCGATCCAATATGAATTAAGTGATGTCGCATGGCTCTGGAGGCTGGTGCTGAATAGCCAATGGCGACCTTTACTCGATTCGAGCTTGTTTACCAACTCATCAAACTGCCTCATCCTACCAGCCAGACCCACAAACGAGTTTAGGGGGATAAAACTCCCCCTTCCTCCCAAAAAAAAACTGCTGCTGTCAATCAAGCGACTATAATTCGATTTCAAACTATGCTCGCTCGCTTAAGCAAAAAATTTAAATCCCTAATCATGAAGGAGCAAGAACTAACTTGCTTTTATTTTATTTAAATTTTAGTCAGGCTTTCATTTTTGGTTCAGTCACGGTGTGTTGGATGTTAAACTTGCACAAGTTATAAAGATATAAGTTAATCGACTGTTGAAGGATTTGACACCCAATACCCGTACTTGATGAAAATATGATCGCCATGTTCTAATCACATACACAGAAATTCATCATTTCTCATCAGCTCATCTGGCATCTCTCTTCTCTCTTCTGATTCTCACCTCTCTTCTCTCCCCTCTCCCATTGCTCTCTCCTTTCTCCCTCCCCTCTATCCCTCTCCTCTCTCCACTCTCCCCTCTCCCATTGCTCTCTCCTTTCTCCCTCCCCTCTCTCCCTCTCCTCTCTCCACTCTCCCCTCTCCCATTGCTCTCTCCTTTCTCCCTCCCCTCTCTCCCTCTCCTCTCTCCACTCTCCTCTCTCCTTTCTCCCCTCGCTTTCTCCTCACTTCTCTTCTCTCTTCCCTCTCTCCTCTCTCCTCTCTCCTCTCTCCCTCTCCCCTCTCCTCTCTCCTCTCCCTCCCTCCTCTCTTCTCTCCCCTCTCTCCTCTCTCCTCTCTCTTCTCTCCTCTCTCCTTTCTCCCTCTCCCCTCTCCTCTCTCCTCTCTCCTCTCTCCCTCTCCCCTCTCCTCTCTCCTCTCTCCTCTCTCCTCTCTCCTCTCTCCCCTCTCTCCTCTCTCCTCTCTCTTCTCTCCTCTCTCCTTTCTCCCTCTCCTCTCTCCTCTCTCCTCTCTCTTCTCTCCTCTCTCCTTTCTCCCTCTCCTCTCTCCTCTCTCCTCTCTCCTCTCTCCCCTCTCCTCTCTCCTCTCTCCCTCTCCCCTCTCCTCACTCCTCTCTCCTCTCTCCTCTCTCCTCTCTACTCTCTCCCTCTCCTCTCTACTCTCTCCTCTCTCCTCGTCTCTGTTTAAGGCAGCAAAATACCTTACAAATTAAAAACAAAAACCAAAAATTATTTGATTGAGTTTCATTGAATAATTGAAGAATTAAATTCAATTCAGACCGCAAATAGTCTTACAATAACGACATTCTCGCTGATAAGTTAATAAGGTCACCAAACTTTATCCAGGATTGCTTTTTATCTGCTTGACAAACTGCCGCATCACGCCAGAGTTTGGTTTTGCTAACTTGGTCATATTTCAGAGCGTAGAATTTAGAAACCAGAGACAATTGAAAGGGAAGCGGAGCCCATGGGTTTTTTCTGGTTGACTTGAGCAAAGTTTGCTTACATATAGAGGCTCCGCCCCCTGGCGGGAAGGCCGGGACCTTGAAATATGAATGGGGAGTGAAGACTGTGTGAGTCACGAGTCCAAGACAAGAAAAAACAGCGACAGGCATTGCTCAAGTATGCAGACTCGTCTGCTCCTGGGTATCGCCTTAAATGCCTTATCATACCCTCCAGTTCATCCTCTCTTCTACCCCTCCAGTTCACCCTCTCTTCTACCCCTCCAGTTCATCCTCTCTTCTACCCCTCCAGTTCACCCTCTCTTCTACCCCTCCAGTTCACCCTCTCTTCTACCCCTCCAGTTCACCCTCTCTTCTACCCCTCCAGTTCATCCTCTCTTCTACCCCTCCAGTTCACCCTCTCTTCTACCCCTCCAGTTCACCCTCTCTTCTACCCTGCAGTTCATCCTCTCTTCTACCCTGCAGTTCATCCTCTCTTCTACCCTCCAGTTCACCCTCTCTTCTACCCTGCAGTTCATCCTCTCTTCTACCCTGCATTTCACCCTCTCTTCTACCCTGCATTTCACCCTCTCTTCTACCCTCCAGTTCATCCTCTCTTCTACCCTGCATTTCACCCTCTCTTCTACCCTGCATTTCACCCTCTCTTCTACCCTCCAGTTCATCCTCTCTTCTATGCTCCAGTTCATCCTCTCTTCTACCCTCCAGTTTACCCTCTCTTCTACCCTCCAGTTCATCCTCTCTTCTACCCTCCAGTTCACCCTGTCTTCTATCCTCCAGTTCACCCTCTCTTCTATCCTCCAGTTCACCCTCTCTTCTACCCTCCAGTTCATCCTCTCTTCTACCCTCCAGTTCACCCTCTCTTCTATCCTCCAGTTCACCCTCTCTTCTATCCTCCAGTTCACCCTCTCTTCTATCCTCCAGTTCACCCTCTCTTCTACCCTCCAGTTCACCCTCTCCTCTACCCTCCAGTTCACCCTCTCTTCTATCCTCCAGTTCACCCTCTCTTCTATCCTCCAGTTCATCCTCTCTTCTACCCTCCAGTTCACCCTGTCTTCTGCCCTCCAGTTTATCCTCTCTTCTACCCTCCAGTTCATCCTCTCTTCTACCCACCAGCTCATCCTCTCTTCTACCCTCCAGTTCACCCTCTCCTCTACCCTCCAGTTCATCCTCTCTTCTACCCTCCAGTTCATCCTCTCTTCTACCCACCAGCTCATCCTCTCTTCTACCCTCCAGTTCATCCTCTCTTCTACCCACCAGCTCATCCTCTCTTCTACCCACCAGCTCACCCTCTCTTCTACCCTCCAGTTCATCCTCTCTTCTACCCTCCAGTTCATCCTCTCTTCTACCCTCCAGTTCATCCTCTCTTCTAACCTCCAGTTCATCCTCTCTTCTACCCTCCAGTTCATCCTCTCTTCTATGCTCCAGTTCATTCTCACTTCTACCCTACATTTCACCCTCTTTTTTACCCTCAATTACAGTCTCCAACTCTACTCTCACTGCCCACCTGCCCAGCAGACTCCGTCGGATACACAAAACCGCGCTACACTGTTGGAGCCGCGGGCTGTTGCTCCAAACTCCCAGTCATCAGACGGGCTTCGGGGAACAAACAGAGCTTCCCTGGAAATCAGGGTCGCGGGACCCCTATCGCTGCTTCTGTTTAGAACTTTGCCCGTATTTGTTTTAATAACCATGCAGGTTACGGCGACAGCTCAGTCTCTGCACGGCTTTCGCTTTCAACCAAAACAAACTGGGAATCGCCCTGTATCGCACACGGATCTCAGTTTGACCTCTGTGACCCCTCTAACCCGATTCCATGTCCAAGGGTGTTATTCGCGCAATTTAGGAATACAATGGGTTCATATTGCGCAAGGCGTGTGTCATTGTTTGCTCCTGTGGGCATATTATTGCTGGCATAAAGTTGAGGAAATTTCAGAACTGGAAAAATGAGTAGAAGAGAATCTGTTTGCATGTTCAATAACTTGTTAAGGTGACTGAGCATAGCTGGCAAGGTGGCTGGGAAACCAACAAAATATCACGCTTCTGATCACCTGCTTCACTGTGTGATAATTGGCCTGTTTGTCTGTCTGTCTGTCTGTCTGTCTGTCTGTCTGTCTGTCTGTCTGTCTGTCTGTCTGTCTGTCTGTCTGTCTGTCTGTCTGTCTGTTAATCTTAATGCCTTTTTTTACTGTTCCTCTCAACCATTTTATTTTGTCCAGAAAAAGCAAACCCGAACAGCAATAAAAGGAAACAAAAAAACACGGAAACGGCATTCGACTTTTGCCACTCAGCCGCAATGGCCAACATTCATTTTTAATCTATAGAGAAAAAAGCTGTCACACCCGCACGCCTCTGAGAGCCTCTCGCACGCTTTTTTCCTCGCAATGTTTTGCCTGTCGTTTAAAAAATTCACGAGGATAAAATTCGCGGAGGATCAGAACAGGGATGGATCTTGGCCCTACCAAAGACCTTCTTTCCACCACAATATTTTTGGCCGGAGGATCTCTGGAGGCCAGATGTCACCCTCTGTCCCTCACTCTGTCGGTCATTTTTGTTGTGCTGGACCGGGAGGACCTGACGTGCGGCTGGTTCGCGTCGAGTGTCAACCGCCGCCATTAATGGGTGCCACTTTTCACGCGTGCGTCTAATAGAGAGAGAGGGAGAGAGAGAGAGACCTACCTTTTCGGAGATTCTATTCACGCGGGTTCG
The DNA here is from genome assembly GCA_002269645.1 of Macrostomum lignano. Classification (NCBI taxonomy): domain Eukaryota; kingdom Metazoa; phylum Platyhelminthes; family Macrostomidae; genus Macrostomum; species Macrostomum lignano. The sequence continues at coordinate 290,633 of NIVC01000035.1, read as the reverse complement.
AGGGTTGGCAGAGGCCCGCATGAAGGGGGGGGGAATCTGGCGAGAAATTCCTGAATTGAGTGGCGATTTTCCGTGTCAGTTTAGCCATAGAATTCGCTGGATAAAAGTGTGAAATGTAGCATTTTAAAGTGTACAGGCATGAACTTTGCGGCCGCTTTAGCTGCTGCCTGCCTGTGTCTGTTTGCATGTGTCTGTCTGTCTGTTGTGTCTGTCTATATGTGTCTGTTTATGTGTCTGTTTGTGTCTGTCTGTATGTGTATGTGTCTGTCTGTATGTGTCTGTGTGCAGTCTGTGCCTGTCTGTATGTACGTCTGTCTATGTCTGTCTCTTTGTGTCTATCTGCTTGTGCTTGTTTGTCTGTGCCTGTCTGACTGTGTCTGTTTGTCTATCCGTCTGCCTGTCTGTATCTGCTTATAGTTATTTCACAAATGATTTGCCAGAATTCAAAATCTAAACCAAAAGACAAAAATAAAAATCAAGCAAGCTCAGTGAGTACAGAAGTTTGGTTATTGGCTGCACAAGAACACCTGTTTGAGGTGCTCTGTTGATAAAAATCGCCTTCAGCCCGTATCCGTAGTGTCCGGGCCTCTCCAAGTATGGCTAAAGTGGCCCCTCAAGACTGTAATTCACACGGCCGATTGTTAATTGTTCCAATTTTGCAATGCCTAATTGGCCGTACTGCATCTGTGCGTTCAGCCTATGGATTGGCTGTGATGCAATCGAGAATTTTCTTCTCTGTCTTCCGTTTGCCTCGGGGGCAAAATCCAAGGGGGAAAACTTCTGAACAATCGCCATTTTTCTTCGCAGCTGTTGCTGCTACGGTCCCAGAGGATAGAGTTCTTGGGATCAGATCTCAGCTGAAGCCACCAGCTGCTTGCTTTTTCTACTAGAGGAAGAAACTGCAATTTGATTCTCTAAAGCAATAAGATTTCGCTATTCACGCCTTGGAAATCTCTGGAATTCGCTATTTTTGGGAGTTACGAGCGTAGATTAAATCGTTACTCGTCACTTCTCAGCTCGGTTGTGCTGCGTAAATTTCTTTAGCTTTGGCCACGCATGTTCCACATATGCTTCTGCCTGCTCTACTCTCTCCTCTCCTCTCTTCTCTCTTCTTCTCTTAACTAATTCTGGTCTCTCCTCTCTCCTCTCTCCTCTCTCCTCACTCCTCTCTCCTCTCTCCTCTCTCCTCTCTCCTCTCTCGTCTCTCCTTTCTCCTCTCTCCTCACTCCTCTCTCGTCTCTCCTCACTCCTCTCTCCTCTCTCCTCTCTCCTCTCTCGTCTCTCCTCTCTCCTCTCTCCTCTCTTTACTCTCCTCTCTCCTCTCTCCTCTCTCCTCACTCCTCTCTCCTCTCTTTACTCTCCTCTCTCCTCTCTCCTCTCTTTACTCTCCTCTCTCCTCTCTCCTCTCTTTACTCTCCTCTCTCCTCTCTCCTCTCTCCTCACTCCTCTCTCCTCTCTCCTCTCTCCTCTCTCCTCTCTCGTCTCTCCTCTCTCCTCTCTCCTCTCTTTACTCTCCTCTCTCCTCTCTCCTCTCTCCTCACTCCTCTCTCCTCTCTTTACTCTCCTCTCTCCTCTCTCCTATCTTTACTCTCCTCTCTCTTCTCTCCTCTTCCTCTCCCTTGTCTTCACTCTCAGTTATCATCATCATCACCATCATCATCATCATCATCATCATCATCATCATCACCATCATCATCATCATCACCATCACCATCATCATCATCATCATCATCATCATCATCATCATCATCATCATCACCATCACCATCATCATCACCATCACCATCATCATCATCATCATCATCATCATCATCATCACCATCATCATCATCATCATCATCATCATCATCATCACCATCATCATCATCATCATCATCATCATCATCATCATCATCATTATCATCATCATCGTCATCATCATCACCATCATCATCATCATCATCAGCACCATCATCAGCAGCTGCAGCAGCAGCAGTCACTCAGCAACACCACAGCTTGATTGCGCCAGCAGCCATGCAGATAGCAATCTCAGTGATGAAGTATCACCAGAAAAATTAATGGAATCGCGTGTGTCGCCCAGGGGGCCGCCCGCTGATCTGTTTGGAAGCCTAGTAAACTCTCTTTAAACAGCCAATTTTAGTTTACGGTTGAAACTGATTCTGTATCAACATTGTTAATGTTCAGTCCTACAGTTCGTTTCAGCTCTAGATCTTTGCCCTAGCAACCAGATTCCGAATCCCCAATAGAGGATTGCGCCACACTTCAAGACTCGGCAATAGTTGATAAGCTGGAAATTCCCCACTACTCCCAGTTAAAGCAAATTCACCCATCCAAGTAAGACCGTGTGTTTGAACAATTTTGTTTCAAAACAAAATAGCTGAGATTCCTAAACACTATGTGGCCACAATGGGGTGTCTGATGGGCCGTTTGCGATGGCAGAACTTCTGTGACTGCATGACATCCGTCTGCTGCTCTCGAACTGCTGTTGCTGCTGCGTAGCTGCAGATGGCCGACTTCTGTCTCCTGAGATTCCCTTCAGTCTCACCCTTCAGTCTCTCCCTTCATTCTCTCCCTTCATTCTCTCCCTTCATTCTCTCCCTTCATTCTCTCCCTTCACCATCTCTCTTCATTCTCTCCCTTCATTCTCTCCCTTCATTCTCTCCCTTCATTCTCTCCCTTCATTCTCTCTTCATTCTCTCCCTTCATTCTCTCCCTTCATTCTCTCCCTTCATTCTCTCCCTTCACTATCTCTCTTTATTCTCTCCCTTCATTCTCTCCCTTCATTCTCTCCCTTCATTCTCTCCCTTCATTCTCCCCCTTCACTATCTCCCTTCATTCTCTTCCTTTAGTCTCTTCCTTCAGTCTCTCTCTTCATTCTCCCTTTATTCTCTCCCTTCATTCTATCCCTTCTTTCTGTCCCTCCAGTCTCTCTCTCTCTATTCATTCTCTCCCTTCATATCTCCCTTCAGTCTCCTTCAGTCTCTCTCCCTTCATTCTCTCCCTTCATTCTCTCCCTTCATTCTTTCCCTTCATTGTCTTCCTCCAGTCTCACTCCCTTCATTCTCCACTTCATTCTCTCCCTTCATTCTCTCCCTCCAGTCTCTCTCCCTTCATTCTCTCTCCCTTCAGTCTCTCTCCCTTCATTCTCTCTCCCTTCATTCTCTCTCCCTTCATTCTCTCTCCCTTCATTCTCTCCCTTCATTCTCTCCTTCCTTTTTCCCCTTAATTCTCGCCTTTCATTTTCTTTCTCAATCCTCTCACTTCATTTGCTCTATATTCAGTTTTTTCTGTTCATATCTATTCAAAGACTCCAGCAGCAGAATTTCAATATGCCGGGTGTTTATTTGGCCAAGGGAACTCCAGCACCTAGCAGTTCCAGATTGAATCTCTGGCACGCCGCATGCAGTAGTGGGACTGATTCTAACGGATTAACTCAGACACTCTTCGGGGCGATGTCCCTAAGTCGTAAGTCAACTGTCAGACAATGGGAAATCCTATTGAACCAAAAATAAACGGTATTACTGACACAAAATTCCTTCTGCGGTTAGCTTGCGATAATCTCCCCGAAAGAGGGGCCAGCGTACGAGTTAAAATGGCTGGATTTGGGAAGGGATTAGCACTGGAGGATTAACAATGAGCTGCGATTGCGTCACAGTTCTGAAGACAGACAGACAGAAGATACTTCACAAGATCATGCAGAAGTCACTGCTGACAAAAGAGTAATTTATTTTGCTTCATTGTGCTGGCTTTGTCTGGAGTGAATCGCTTTTTTGCTAGAAAGCTGCATCCGAAAGTCAGGGTTACAGAGACACTCAGGTCAGATCGATGTCCGGGATTCAAGTCGCCGATCCTTGGCGCAAGAGCCATGGATATTGTATCTGGAAACAGGGGAAACCTTCTTCCTGGTCTTGCCGCTGACCCCTGAGCTCGCACACGCTCACACAGGGTGTACACTGCTCACACAGGGTGTACACTGCTCACACAGGGTGTACACTGCTCACACAGGGTGTACACTGCTCACACAGGGTGTACACTGCTCACACAGGGTGTACACTGCTCACACAGGGTGTACACTGCTCACACAGGGTGTACACTGCTCACACAGGGTGTACACTGCTCACACAGGGTGTACACTGCTCACACAGGGCGTACACTGCTCACACAGGGTGTACACTGCTCACACAGGGTGTACACTGCTCACACAGGGTGTACACTGCTCACACAGGGTGTACACTGCTCATATAGGGTTTACACTGCTCACACAGGGTGTACACTGCCCACACAGGGTGTACACTGCTCACACAGGGTGTACACTGCTCACACAGGGCGTACAGTGGCCCTGACTTTCTAATCGTCAGGCATGTACATTGTCTGTGCCTTGGGAGTTGGCTCAAATGGCTGTGAATTAATTGACTGACAACCCCCTGGTTAATTTTCGCGCATATAAGCCCCAAATGAACCGGAACCAAATCAAAGTACAGAGAGTCTACATTGCTTGCCATTGATCGTGTGTGATCGTGTATGCGTACAGTGTTGGCGCACTTGTGTTGTACTCAGGAGTCAGCGGAATGGACGAACAAAGGAATTTGATGAATTTTTTGTAGTGCTGTCTAAATCCGGATCTCTAACTCTAGCGGTCCATGGCCTGACCCCAATCCATATTCCTAGCGCAGTTGTTTTTTAGTCTTTACGCTGTCAGATTTATCTTGAGTGTCCGATCGCACAACCGTCAGCTACACAGTCGGCCTGACCTCGCCGCGCGGAACCACTCAAAAGGGGATCTGGACTGATGAAGCTTATTGATATGAGAACTTGTCCAAGCAATTTTCCCAACTGTCTGCTGGTATCGCTCTCATCTGGGAGAGGCTTCTGGGTCAGCCTCCGTTCGAGCTTTCTTGTATCGCAATGGCTTCTTTGTGAAGTTTTACAAGCGATTGATTTAAAAAATTCGGGTATTGACCATTGCAGAGTCAGGGTCGGTGTGCTCAGCAATCCAGCGCTGCTTTCACTGATCTTACTGTCTCCCTTCATTCTCCCTCTTCATTCTCCTTCTTCATTCTCTCCCTTCATTCTCTCCCTTCATTCTCTCCCTTCATTCTCTCCCTTCATTCTCCCTCTTCATTCTCTCCCTTCATTCTCCCTCTTCATTCTCCTTCTTCATTCTCTCCCTTCATTCTCTCCCTTCATTCTCTCCCTTCATTCTCCCTCTTCATTCTCCTTCTTCATTCTCTCCCTTCATTCTCTCCCTTCATTCTCTCCCTTCATTCTCTCCATTCATTCTCCCTCTTCATTCTCTCCCTTCATTCTCCCTCTTCATTCTCCTTCTTCCTTCTCCCCCTTCATTTTCCCCCTTCATTCTCTCCCTTCATTCTCTCCTTCATTCTCTCCCTTCATTCTCTCCCTTCATTCTCCCTCTTCATTCTCCCTCTTCATTCTCCTTCTTCATTCTCCTTCTTCATTCTCCTTCTTCATTCTCCCTCTTCATTCTCTCCCTTCATTCTCTCTCTTCATTCTCTCCCTTCATTCTCTCCCTTCATTCTCTCCCTTCATTCTCCCTCTTCATTCTCCCTCTTCATTCTCCTTCTTCATTCTCCCTCTTCATTCTCTCCCTTCATTCTCCCTCTTCATTCTCTCCCTTCATTCTCCCTCTTCATTCTCCCTCTTCATTCTCCCTCTTCATTCTCCCTCTTCATTCTCTCTCTTCATTCTCTCCCTTCATTCTCTCCCTTCATTCTCTCCCTTCATTCTTCCTCTTCATTCTCCCTCTTCATTCCCCTTCTTCATTCTCCTTCTTCATTTTCCCCCTTCATTCTCTCCCTTCATTCTCCCTCTTCATTCTCTCCCTTCATTCTCCCTCTTCATTCTCCCTCTTCATTCTCCCTCTTCATTCTCCCTCTTCATTCTCCCCCTTCATTTTCCCCCTTCATTCTCTCCCTTCATTCTCCCTCTTCATTCTCTCCCTTTATTCTCCCTCTTCATTCTCCCTCTTCATTCTCCCCCTTCATTTTCCCCCTTCATTCTCCCCCTTCATTTTCCCCCTTCATTCTCTCCCTTCATTCTCTCCCTTCATTCTCCCTCTTCATTCTCCCTCTTCATTCTCTCCCTTCATTCTCTCCCTTCATTCTCCCTCTTCATTCTCCCTCTTCATTCTCCTTCTTCATTCTCCTTCTTCATTCTCCCTCTTCATTCTCTCCCTTCATTCTCTCTCTTCATTCTCTCCCTTCATTCTCTCCCTTCATTCTCTCCCTTCATTCTCCCTCTTCATTCTCCCTCTTCATTCTCCTTCTTCATTCTCCCTCTTCATTCTCTCCCTTCATTCTCCCTCTTCATTCTCTCCCTTCATTCTCCCTCTTCATTCTCCCTCTTCATTCTCCCTCTTCATTCTCTCTCTTCATTCTCTCCCTTCGTTCTCTCCCTTCGTTCTCTCCCTTTATTCTCCCTCTTCATTCTCCCTCTTCATTCTCTCCCTTCATTCTCCCTCTTCATTCTCCCTCTTCATTCTCCCTCTTCATTCTCCCCCTTCATTTTCCCCCTTCATTCTCTCCCTTAATTCTCTCCCTTCATTCTCCCTCTTCATTCTCCCTCTTCATTCTCTCCCTTCATTCTCTCCCTTCATTCTCCCTCTTCATTCTCCCTCTTCATTCTCTCTCTTCATTCTCTCCCTTCGTTCTCTCCCTTCGTTCTCTCCCTTTATTCTCCCTCTTCATTCTCCCTCTTCATTCTCTCCCTTCATTCTCTACCTTCATTCTCCCTCTTCATTCTCCCTCTTCATTCTCTCCCTTCATTCTCCCTCTTCATTTTCTCCCTTCATTCTCCCTCTTCATTCTCCCTCTTCATTTTCTCCCTTCATTCTCCCTCTTCATTCTCCCTCTTCATTCTCTCCCTTCATTCTCCCTCTTCATTCTCCCTCTTCATTCTCTCCCTTCATTCTCTCCCTTCATCTCTACCTTATTTCTCTCCCTTCATTCTCTCCTTTCATTCTCTCCCTTCATTCTCTCCCTTCACTATCTCCCTTCATTCTCATCCTTCACTATCTCCCTTCATTCTCTCCCTTCATTCTCTCCCTTCATTCTCTCCATTCATTCTCTCCCTTTATTCTCTCTCTTCATTCTCTCCCTTTATTCTCTCCCTTCATAACCTCTCCCCTTCATCCTCTCCCTTCATCCTCTCCCTTCATTTGGCAGTCGGGTGTCAGTAGCTGCCAAGCTGCAAGCCCCAATCCAGATCAAAGCGGACCTACTAATCGCCAGCAGTAGAACAAAGACCCGGAGAACTGGCAACTCTTGGAAGTCAGCCAGGAACTTCGCCTTGTCAGTCACGAACTGGAGGTTGAGTCGCTAAGCCTAGTCATTTAGCAGCTTTAGTGGAGGTGGGGCACTGCCATTTATCAGAGCGTGATGGTGGAGCATTGGTCACAGCGGGAGGTCTTTTGTCATTACATCGTCACGCATCTAAAATCCAAGAGTGAGATAGCGAACGAGACGTTACTGCAGTTCGACTCCGGTAGAAACTATTTTAGTATGTACAGACCGAATATACAGACAGGGATTGCTAACCTGCAGTTTGCGTGCCTCCATTGCGTCACCCGACTTGATGGAGTGGAAGGAGAGGGGGGACGGGGAAGGCAGGTGTTGGGGAAGGGAGCTAAGATGGGTCCCTGTCCCTGTCAAATTTCTGTTATTCTCCCTGTCACTCAGCTTGTCACACTGTCTGTTTTTCTCCCTGTCACTCCGTCTGTCACACTGTCTGTTATTCTCCCTGTCACTCAGTCTGTCACACTTTCTGTTATTCTCCCTGTCACTCAGTCTGTCACACTGTTATTCTCCCTGTCACTCAGTCTGTCACACTCTCTGTTATTCTCCCTGTCACTCAGTCTGTCACACTGTTTGTTATTCTCCCTGTCACTCCGTCTGTCACACTGTCTGTTATTCTCCCTGTCACTCAGCTTGTCACACTGTCTGTTATTCTCCCTGTCACTCAGTCTGTCACACTGCCTGTTATTCTCCCTGCCACTCCGTCTGTCACACTGTTTGTTATTCTCCCTGTCACTCAGCTCGTCACACTCTCTGTTATTCTCCCTGTCACTCAGTCTGTCACACTCTCTGTTATTCTCCCTGTCACTCAGTCTGTCACACTGTCTGTTATTCTCCCTGCCACTCAGTCTGTCACACTGTCTGTTATTCTCCCTGCCACTCAGTCTGTCACACTGTCTGTTATTCTCCCTGCCACTCCGTCTGTCACACTGTCTGTTATTCTCCCTGTCACTCAGCTTGTCAAACTGTCTGTTATTCCTCCTGTCACCCAGTCTGTCACACTTTCTGTTATTCTCCCTGTCACTCAGTCTGTCACACTCTCTGTTATTCTCCCTGTCACTCAGTCTGTCAAACTGTCTGTTATTCTCCCTGCCACTCAGTCTGTCACACTGTCTGTTATTCTCCCTGCCACTCCGTCTGTCACACTGTCTGTTATTCTCCCTGTCACTCAGCTTGTCAAACTGTCTGTTATTCCTCCTGTCACCCAGTCTGTCACACTTTCTGTTATTCTCCCTGTCACTCAGTCTGTCACACTGCCTGTTATTCTCCCTGTCACTCAGTCTGTCACACTTTCTGTTATTCTCCCTGTCACTCAGCTCGTCACACTGTCTGTTATTCTCCCTGTCACTCAGCTCGTCACACTGTCTGTTATTCTCCCTGTCACTCCGTCTGTCACACTTTCTGTTATTCTCCCTGTCACTCCGTCTGTCACACTTTCTGTTATTCTCCCTGTCACTCAGTCTGTCACACTGTCTGTTATTCTCCCTGTCACTCAGTCTGTCACACTTTCTGTTATTCTCCCTGTCACTCAGTCTGTCACACTGCCTGTTATTCTCCCTGTCACTCAGTCTGTCACACTTTCTGTTATTCTCCCTGTCACTCAGCTCGTCACACTGTCTGTTATTCTCCCTGTCACTCAGCTCGTCACACTGTCTGTTATTCTCCCTGTCACTCCGTCTGTCACACTTTCTGTTATTCTCCCTGTCACTCCGTCTGTCACACTTTCTGTTATTCTCCCTGTCACTCCGTCTGTCACACTTTCTGTTATTCTCCCTGTCACTCAGCTCGTCACACTGTCTGTTATTCTCCCTGTCACTCCGTCTGTCACACTTTCTGTTATTCTCCCTGTCACTCCGTCTGTCACACTTTCTGTTATTCTCCCTGTCACTCCGTCTGTCACACTTTCTGTTATTCTCCCTGTCACTCCGTCTGTCACACTTTCTGTTATTCTCCCTGTCACTCCGTCTGTCACACTTTCTGTTATTCTCCCTGTCACTCAGCTCGTCACACTGTCTGTTATTCTCCCTGTCACTCCGTCTGTCACACTTTCTGTTATTCTCCCTGTCACTCCGTCTGTCACACTTTCTGTTATTCTCCCTGTCACTCAGTCTGTCACACTGTCTGTTATTCTCCCTGTCACTCAGTCTGTCACACTGCCTGTTATTCTCCCTGTCACTCCTTCAAATATTTATAAGCCCAATAAGGGGTGCATTCATTTGGTTTACTAAGTCCACTACCCGCATATCATGCAGACTTTGAGGGGCCGTGTGGGTGACCAATCAATTCTGCAGAGGTTTAACTCCACTGCAATTAACTTTCCTCTTAGAAATAAAATTTCAGCAGCACTAATGAAAGCACAGGGCAGAAAAGAGCTTATTAAAGAGGCTGAGAACTGAGTTGAAAAAATGCTTTTGAGATTTTAATTCAAAGCTCCACTCCTGGGACTTTCGGATTAGTGGCCAAAAAAATTCGAGCTGAGAATTTTAAATGCTTGTAAGGCCGATCTCGCTTGATTGAACCAACTGGGTGTCAGAAGGCGCCAAATCGGGTGTCAGAAGGCGCTAAATTGTGTGTCAAAAGGCGCTAGATTGTGTCAAAAGGCGCTAGATTGTGTCAGAGGGCGCCAATTCTGTTTTCAGAAGGCGCTAGATGAGTATCAGAAGGCGCCAAAGTGGGTGTCAAAGTGGCGCCAAATCGGGTGTCAGAGTGGCGCCAAATCGGGTGTCAGAGTGGCGCCAAATCGGGTGTCAGAGTGGCACTAAATCGGGTGTCAGAGTGGCACCAAATCGGGTGTCAGAGTGGCGCCAAATCGGGTGTCAGAGTGGCGCCAAATCGGGTGTCAGAGTGGCGCCAAATCGGGTGTCAGAGTGGCGCCAAATCGGGTGTCAGAGTGGCACCAAATCGGGTGTCAGAGTGGCACCAAATCGGGTGTCAGAGTGGCGCCAAATCGGGTGTCAGAGTGGCACCAAATCGGGTGTCAGAGTGGCACCAAATCGGGTGTCAGAGTGGCACCAAATCGGGTGTCAGAGTGGCACCAAATCGGGTGTCAGGAAGCGCCAATTTTGGTGTCTGATTAGAAGGCACCAAACCGGGTGTTAGAAGGTGCCAATTGTGGTGTCAGAGGGCGCTATATTGGATGTTAGAAGGCGCCAAACAAACTATTTCAATATTATAAAGGCTTACAAAGGCATAATACTGTCTGTCATCCAGTCAGATGAATAATTAAAGCTTAATAGCGTGCCCGTACTCTGGGACTTGAAGCGCAGTTCCTCTAAGCCCACAAAATAGGTCGCACACGGGCGAGCAACTAATAACTGTGGGTCCCATCTGCAGGCGGAGTTCCGCCTAGCAACAGCGCCAACAAAGTCGATATAAAGTCGCACGCAAGGAAATGGCCGCAGATTATTGACAGGTGACGCAAGAGCATCAGGTGGGGGCTCCGGTCGGTTTTTGTTTATCCGGAATGAGAGGGGAAACTGGGGGAGGGGGTCTGATGACGCAACAGCTTCGAACTTGAAATAGTCAACAGAACTTCTAATTATTAATGAAATTTTCGATACATATCGGCTTGTATGCAGAATTATCCTAAATTGGATTACAGCGGCCCCGACTCCCATGTACACTCCCAGTGCCTTGGGGGTTGGCCATCATGGGTGTGACCTGCGGTAGAAATCCCTTGAGTTTAAAGTGCTTGGCTCATCTGAAAAGCACAAACACACAGAAAAAAGTCAATACCGATAATTTTTGTAATATTAATAATCGCCTCTAAAATCAGTTTTAAATCACTTCAACTGAGTATAATATAAACGGGGCCAAGGTAACGAACGCGTGACTACATTCAAATAATAAAAAAAACTGAAAAAAATTGCTGTAGGTAGAGCGCTACTGTAAGTAGTGTGTCATGGCTAAGTATTTACAGGAAATTTCTTGCCACAGTGAGTAAATAGATAAGCTGGCTTTCACGCAAATAGAAAAGAATCAATGAAAAAGAATTAAAAATCAAAATTAAAGCTTTTATTACTGATTTGATTGCAAATTGGGATTGTCTTGACAACAAGAAGTACATATGTAGTGTAGATAATATTATTGCCACAAATAGCAGGATAAATTGCAAAAAAGCAATTATAAAAACTGAACACTTAAGAAAATGGCCTGCGACAGAGCGCCAAGGTGGGCGTCAGGACTGGCGCCAATTTAGGCATAATGGTTGGTACCAAACTGGTGTCAGAACGGCGCCCAGATAGGTGTCACGGTTGGCGCCAAATTAGGTGTCATGGTTGGCGCCAAATTAGGTGTCATGGTTGGCGCCAAGTGGGTGTCATGGTTAGTGACAAAGTGGGTGTCAGAATGGCGCCTTATTGGGTGTCATGGTTGGCGCCAAAGTGGGTTTAAGGCCAGTTGCAAAGTGGATGTCAGGTTTGACGCCAAAGTGGGTGTCAGGGTTGGCGCTAAAGTGGGTGTCAGGGTTGGCGCCAAAGTGGGTGTCAGGGTTGGCGCCAAAGTGGGTGTCAGGGTTGGCGCCAAAGTGGGTGTCAGGGTTGGCGCCAAAGTGGGTGTCAGGGTTGGCGCTAAAGTGGGTGTCAGGGTTGGCGCCAAAGTGGGTGTCAGGGTTGGCGCTAAAGTGGGTGTCAGGGTTGGCACCAAAGTGAGTGTCAGGGTTGGCGCCAAAGTGGGTGTCAGGGTTGGCGCCAAAAAATTGACGTCAGGTGAAGCGCCAAATGTGATCACTGTCACAAAATGTGACAAAAAATGTGACCGGCCAGTCAAGGTTTTGAAGCCACATGCTATAAGCAAAAAGCCGAAACAAAAGAATCAAATAAAAGTACAAATAGGATTGCACAGTCATTTCAGCGACACAGGTCTATAATACACTGCATATTACTAGCTAGGGGCATAGTAGTATATAGAGAGCAAACAGAATGCAAATAGTATTTTTTATTTAAAATGTCACGGAATGTTTGCTTGCGAAAGTATTTAAATTTAAAACTTGTCAATGATTCCTCAGAGAACACAATTGAATTTCGACTTGACAATATCTCCGACCAGCATAGCAACGGTTGTCAAGGCAACCAGCAGTAGGAGAATAGGGTTGGTAACCATGGCTACAGCCGCGTTGTAATCGGGACAGTAGGGGCACTGGAAGCTACCGCACACGCTGCAGATGTGATTTGAGAACAGGGCCATTGTCTCATACTTGGAGCTGTTGTACACGCTGGGCTCATAGTACTCGTAGACCTTGCACTTGTGGTGGATGGTCTGGTTGGCGATGGGGAACCATCGGTCGGCCCTGAACTGCAGACAGGTGTCAGTTGAAGGCCCGATCGTGTCGAAGAAGAAGCTGACCTCGCCAGTTCGGTAGTTGTAGATGGCCCTGCGCAGGCCCGGCACCGAGTTGGAGTTGCGCAGCTCGCGAAGGTAATCGTTCATCACGATGTACCCCGTGGGAACCTGACGGTTTTGGGGTGTTGGCGACAGGTAAGACTGGCTCCTGAGCTCCTGAGACTCCTGAGGTGGGGGTCGCCACACTCACCCTCAATCACCTGGGCTAGGAGGGGGGGGGGGTCGCCACACTCACCCTCAATCACCTGGGCTAGGAGGGGGGGGGTCGCCACACTCACCCTCAATCACCTGGGCTGGGTAACTGAAGCTCAAAGGTGACACAAATTGTTCCAAGTGGGATCGAGAATCGAACCCTCCCCCCACCTTCAACTCGTTAGTCCGAGGCTTTCACCACTGGGCTACAACCCCACACTCCCCTGTAAAGATGCAATTGTAACCCAATAATGTAAGATTAATGATAAGTAGGAAAATCACAGATGCGCAATACCCAGCTAAGGTAACTCACAAAAATGCCCACCCGAAAAAACAGGCATAATACTACTTAGATGACGAGGCATTTAGGCTTTATAATATAGTCATATTTACTCTTGCTGCCTACCCAAAATTACGTTAATTTTGCTAAGGTTTCTCACAAAGATGCTTACAAAAGACAGCAGTTGACAATTCTCAACTCACCTTGATGTCCAGCACAGCCATGCCGCTGGTGGGCGCCTTGCTAACCAGCTGCCACTTGGCGCACGCACCGATCATCATGATGGAGCTGTTCCTGCCCGAGTATTCGGCGCGGCAATTCAAATCGAAGGTGCGCAAATTGGGAAATGCGGAACAGTCCGGATTGGTGGCAAAACAGGTTGGATCCTTCGGAGTGCGCAGTTGGTGCAGATGCTCCACGTTGACAGACACGTCCAGCTGCAGCAGGGAGGTGCCGCTGCCCTCAGCGTTCATGATGATCTCGCCCCACACTCCTACGGGCGGAATGCTGATGTAAGTTGGCGTGCTGAAGTTGTGTTGACGAATCTTCACTGTATGATTAAAATCCGTTAACGACGAAGGGTCCATTTCGACGTCCATGACGTAGATTTCGCGATTCAAATCTCGGCTGGCCACATCGCGTAGAATCTGTGGGGATTTTGCATTCATTATTAAATTTTAATGCACATTTGCGAATCAGTCTCTTCTATAGATCTAGTCTCTCCTATAGATCTAGTCTCTCCAATAGATCTAGTCTCTCCAATAGATCTAGTCTCTCCTATAGATCTAGTCTCTCCAATAGATCTAGTCTCTTCTATAGATTTAGTCTCTCCTATAGATCTAGTCTCTTCTATAGATCTAGTCTCTCCTATAGATCTAGTCTCTCCAATAGATCTAGTCTCTCCAATAGATCTAGTCTCTCCTATAGATCTAGTCTCTCCTATAGATCTAGTCTCTTCTATAGATCTAGTCTCTCCTATAGATCTAGTCTCTCCAATAGATCTAGTCTCTCCAATAGATCTAGTCTCTCCTATAGATCTAGTCTCTCCTATAGATCTAGTCTCTTCTATAGATCTAGTCTCTCCTATAGATCTAGTCTCTCCAATAGATCTAGTCTCTCCAATAGATCTAGTCTCTCCTATAGATCTAGTCTCTCCAATAGATCTAGTCTCTTCTATAGATTTAGTCTCTCCTATAGATCTAGTCTCTTCTATAAATCTAGTCTCTTCTATAGATCTAGTCCCTCCTATAGATCTAGTCTCTCCTATAGATCTAGTCCCTCCTATAGATCTAGTCTCTCCTATAGATCTAGTCTCTCCAATAGATCTAGTCTCTCCTATAGATCTAGTCTCTCCTATAGATCTAGTCTCTCCTATAGATCTAGTCTCTCCAATAGATCTAGTCTCTTCTATAGATTTAGTCTCTCCTATAGATCTAGTCTCTCCTATAGATCTAGTCTCTCCTATAGATCTAGTCTCTCCAATAGATCTAGTCTCTTCTGTAGATTTAGTCTCTTCTATAGATCTAGTCTCTCTTATAGATATAGTCTCTCCCATAGATATAGTCTCTCCCATAGATATAGTCTCTCCTATAGATCTTGTCTCCTATAGATCTAGTCTCCTATAGATCTAGTCTCCTATAGATCTAGTCTCTCCTATAGATCTAGTCTCTCCTATAAATCCAGTCCCTCCTATAGATCTAGTCCTCCTTATACTAAAAGTGGTGCGTTGTTTGTTTGTCTGTATGTGTGTTGCAATTTTTCTCCTAGACTACTGACAAGTCAGCGTTGAAACTTATATGGAAAAACTGCAAATTTTCCGGACTGGGTTTATAGCTATTTTAATCTTTCATTTTTACATTTTAAGATCCCTAAAAAAGCAGAAAACTGATTTCTTAACCTTCTTTGGCCCTTCTGTGGCCACTCTGCCTCTCCAGTGGAGGGATTGCAGTCTGTTTGTAAAAATAGCCACCCCAACCTCCGCCCGCGGGTCGCTGTGTTTTAGGGGGGTGGGTGCGCGTATTCCGCGTTCAATGCAAATAACCCCCCCCCCGCGTGTTGGGGGGTTCAATTAAATTTAACGATTCCCCCGGAATGGGGGGTTAAGCTTGGGCTGAGTGTACATAGAAGTTGTACAGTGTAAGGAGATAGCTAGGAATGTGTCGAGATTTAATTGATTTTATTATCGGCGCCATTCAATAGGCAGCCACGTGTTCGCTGGGCAGTAAAATTCAATGAATAAACTTGCGAGCCTCTTTAGCAGGCAGTGAACGCACACTCGATACTTTAATGCTTTAAATCAGGAAATTTCAAACGCTAACTGTTCCTCGAGTTTTAAACTTTCAGAGGAGAGACTTATATTGCTGGAAAGATCTTTCAACGCTGAGTTCGGGGATATAAGTTGCTTGCTTTAAATAAGAAAACTGAAAGCACTGCATTCAATAAAATATTTCCATACTTTTAACTTTCTGCAGTGTACTCATTTTGGAGTTCAATGGGGTTCGACCAACCCCCCAACAGTTGGTGGGAGGGGGGGAGGCGATTCAACTTTTAATTGCCACTGCGGAAGGGGGTCAGTCGCTGTGTATTGGAGGGTTGATTTAGTTTGCGCAATCTTTTTGTTAACTTTTACCGAGACTGATACTGACTGACTGTGAAATCGGTTGCGCATTCAATGAATTCAATTGGTTCAATTTTTTATCGGCGCCTTTCAACACGCTGCTGCGTGTAGCTCTAACCCTAACCCTAACCCTAACCCTAACCACTAAATCCTGAGAGTTGATTCTTTTTGACGGAGAAAATTTCGATTCAGTCCAGTTTTATGGAGAGAATTTCTGTTTCGCGGAGACGATTTCGATGATGTTCAGTTTCGCGGAGAGGAGTTGGATGACGGGATTCAGGGAATGGCATTTCAGGGAATGGAGTTCCGGTAATGGGAATTCTTCCCCTTTCTCCTCCAGAGGAGGAGTTGGCCTCGTATATACTAAAAATGGTCTGTCTGTGTCTATCTATCTATCTATCTATCTATCTATGTGATCGATTAGAGAAAAAATGGCTGGACCGATTTTGTTCGAACTTGCACTGTTCGATCAGAAATTTTCCCGTGACGGTACATGCATCTTGGCTAAGAAATTGCTCCATGTTAAAGCGATTAAATATTCGAAAAACATGCTTTTTTGCAAAGGTCAAGCAAACTTTTCGACTTGAAATGCATTGTAAGAATGCTAGAGAAAAAACTGACTGGTTGAATTCTGATTCTGAAATAGATTGCATCATAACTGAATTGTAACTCCAACTTGAATTGCGTCACAGTATTGAAAATGCAGTGTGGAAGCGTAGCACCAGACTTGATTTAGATTGCGTAACCATATTGTCAACTTTAATAGAGACTGATACTGACTTGCCTGGGAAATTGATTATGTCATAACTGCTTCGTGAGTGAGTGTTGAATTATATAAGTGCTACAATTTCATTTATAAAATTCGATAAGAGCTAGCCTAGATGTGAACAGACTGGACTGCAAATGCAGCGACCTGGGTTCGAATCTTAGTAATGAAAAGTTTTTTATTAAAAGCTTTTATTCAAGGTCAAATAAAGGACAAAAGGCGTCATGTAAAAAATCATAGAAGCGTCATGTAAACAATTATAGAAGCGTCATGTAAAAAATCATTGAAGCGTCATGTAAAAAATCATAGAAGCGTCATATAAAAATCATAGAAGCGTCATTTAAAAAAATCATAGAAGCGTCATGTAAACCATCATAGAAGCGACATGTAAGCTATCATAGAAGCGTCATGTAAACCATCATAGAAGTGTCATGTAAACAATCATAGAAGCGTCATGTAAACAATCATAGAAGCGTCATCTAAAATCATAGAAGCGTCATGTAAAAAATCATAGAAGCGTCATGTAAAAAATCATAGAAGCGTCATGTAAACAATCATAGAAGCGTCATGTAAAAAATCATAGAAGCGTCATGTAAACAATCATAGAAGCGTCATGTAAAAAATCATAGAAGCCTCATGTATAAAGCATAGAAGCGTCATGTAAAAAATCATAGAATCGTCATGAAAAAATCATAGAAGCGTCATGTAAACAATCATCGAAGCGTCATGGAAAAAGCATAGAAGCGTCATGTAGACAATCATAGAAGCGTCATGTAAAAAATCATAGAAGCGTCATGTAAAAATCATAGAAGCGCCATGTAAAAAATCATTGAAGAGTCATGTAAACAATCATAGAAGCGTCATATAAAAATCATAGAAGCGTCATGTAAACAATCATAGAAGCGTCATGTAAAAAATCATAGAAGCGTCATATAAAAATCATAGAAGCGTCATGTAAACAATCATAGAAGCGTCATGTAAAAAATCATAGAAGCGTCACGTAAACTATCATAGAAGCGTCATGTAAAAAATCATAAAAGGGTCATTTAAAAAAATCATAGAAGCGTCATGTAAACAATCATAGAAGCGTCATGAAAAAATCATAGGAGTGTCATGAAAAAATCACAGAAGCGTCATGTAAACAATTATAGAAGCGTCATTTAAAAAAATCATAGAAGCGTCATGTAAACAATCATAGAAACGTCATGTAAAAAATCATAGAAGCGTCATGTAAACCATCATAGAAGCGTCATGTAAACAATCATAGAAGCGTCATATAAAAAATCATAGAAGCGTCATGTAAAAAGCATAGAAGCGTCATATAAAACTCATAGAAGCGTCATTTAAAAAAATCATAGAAGCGTCATGTAAACAATTATAGAAGCGTCATGTAAAAAATCATTGAAGAGTCATGTAAACAATCATAGAAGCGTCATATAAAAATCATAGAAGCGTCATGTAAACAATCATAGAAGCGTCATGTAAAAAATCATAGAAGCGTCATGTAAACCATCCATGGATGAATGAATAGAATGGATTGCTATTCTGGCTCTGGCTATTTTCGTTTTTGACTCTTTTGCATCCGGTTCCCCCCGCCCCGTGCCTTTTCATTGGTTGATGATTGCCATAGACAATTTTCGGCCTTCGCCCCTTTCTTTCGATGCACAAGCGCTTTCGCTCGTGTTTTGAAATAAAGGGGGAAGACTTACGAGCGCTCGATATTCTCTGCAAGTAACTGAAATTCTCAGTTCTTTGCGCTTGTGCATCGAAAGAAAGGGGCGAAGGCCGAAAATTGTCTATGGCAATCATCAACCAATGAAAAGGCACGGGGGGAACCGGATGCAAAAGAGTCAAAAACGAAAATAGCCAGAGCCAGAATAGCAATCCATTCTATTCATTCATCCATGAAACCATCATAGAAGCGTCATGTAAAAAAATCATAGAAGCGTCATATAAAAAATCATAGAAGCGTCATGTAAAGACCATAGAAGCGTCATGTAAACAATCATAGAAGCGCCATGTAAAAATCATAGAAGCGTCATGTAAACAATCATAGAAGCGTCATGTAAACAATCATAGAAGCGTCATAAAAAACCATAGAAGCGTCATGTAAAAAATCATAGAAGCGTCATGTAAACAATCATAGAAGCGTCATGTAAAAATCATAGAAGCGTCATGTAAAAATCATAGTAGCGTCATATAAACAATCATAGAAGCGTCATCTAAAAAGCATAGAAGCGTCATGTAGACAATCATAGAAGCGTCATGTAAAAAATCATAGAAGCGTCATGTAAAAATCATAGAAGCGTCATGTAAACAATCATGGAAGCGTCATGTAAAAAAATCATAGAAGCGTCATGTAAACAATCATAGAAGCGTCATGTTAAAAATCGAAGAAGCGTCATATAAAAAGCATAGAAACGTCATATAAACAATCATAGAAGCGTCATATAAAAAATCATAGAAGCGTCATGTAAAAATCATAGTAGCGTCATGTAAAAAATCATAGAAGCGTCATGTAAAAATCATAGAAGCGTCATATAAACAATCATAGAAGCGTCATCTAAAAAGCATAGAAGCGTCATGTAAACAATCATAGAAGCGTCATGTAAAAAATCATAGAAGCGTCATATAAAAATCATAGAAGCGTCATGTAGACAATCATAGAAGCGTCATGTAAAAAATCATAGAAGCGTCATGTAAAAATCATAGAAGCGTCATGTAAACAATCATGGAAGCGTCATGTAAAAAAATCATAGAAGCGTCATGTAAAAAGCATAGAAGCGTCATGTAAACAATCATAGAAGCGTCATATAAAAAATCATAGAAGCGTCATGAAAAATCATAGGAGCCTCATTTAAAAACTAATGAAAGTGTCATTTAAAAAATCAAGAAGCATCATGGTAGAATAAAAGAAGCGTCATGTCAGACATGAAGGTGTCATGTAAAAATTAAATGCAGCTATAATGCTGTGCTGGGGAGAAAAACTGAGACGTCAAGGCTCACAGAGAATAACTGAGATTATGGGGGCGTTTCTGAGATGTCAAAGCAAAAGTCAGAAGCTACTTCAAAGTTCATGTACTTTACTCAATTTTTTATTGCATTTTTTGTTGGCTCGCCACGGGGGGAGGCGCTGATAGAAGAAAAGTCATGTAAAAAATAAAAGTAGCACTATGTATACATAAAAGAAAAGTCATGTCGAAGTTAAAATATTCATTTGGGAATTGCTAGGATGTCAAAGCTTGGTGGAAATCGTTATAGTGCTGTGATTCTTAAAGAAGGAATCACTAAAATGTCAAGGCTTAGGGGAGAAGAATTGCTGAGGTTTCAAGGCTTTAGGTTGGGTTAAAGTTAGGTTTAGGTCAGGTGTGGGTTGAGGGTTATATTTTATCGGGTTTTAAGGTTAACAGGGGATTTTTTAGATTTCAAGGTTTATGGGGGCCATCGCTGACATGTCAAGGCTTACGGGGGGAGTAGCTGAGATGTCAAGGCTCACTGGGGTATAAATGAGATTTCAAGGCTAAAGCCAGAAGCTACATGTAGTTTATTGAAAACTTTTTATTACATTATTTGATGCCTCCTCAGGGGAGGGATCGCTGATAAAAAAAGCGTAAAGTAAAAAATAAAAGAAGCTTCATGTCGAAGTTAAGAGATTCATTTGGGAATCCCTACGATGTCGAGGCTTGCAGGGAATCGCTATAATGCTGTAGTAGTGCTATAATGACTCTTAGAGAGAATTACTGAAATTTCAATGCTTTAGGGTTAGGTTAGGGTTAGGGTTAGGGTTAGGGTTAGGGTTAGCGTTAGGGTTAGGCTAGGGTTAGGGTTAGGGTTAGGTTAGGATTAGGGTTAGAAGGTTGACAGATATTTTTAGATTTTCAAGGCTTATTGGGGGCATTGCTGAGATGTCAGGGGGGGGAAGTTGATATGTTAAAGCTTGTGGGGGGAATTACTGACATGTCAAGGCTTACAAGGTTTGACAGGAGATTTTTTAAGATTTCAAGGATACATGTAGCTTATTAAAAAAACGTGTATTGCATTTCTTTGGCTCCCCAACGGGGGGCGTAGATTGCTAGTCAGTTCTATAAATCTAGTCTCATATAGATCTAGTCTCTCGTATAGATCCAGTCCCTCCTATAGATCTAGTCAGTTCTATAAATCTAGTCTCATATAGATCGAGTCTCCTATAGATCTAGTCTCCTATAGATCTAGCCTCTCCTATAGATCTAGTCTCATATAGATTTAGTCTCTCCTATAGATCTAGTCTCTCCAATAGATCTAGTCTCTCCTATAGATCTAGTCTCTCCAATAGATCTAGTCTCATATAGATTTAGTCTCTCCTATAGATCTAGTCTCCTATAGATCTAGCCTCTCCTATAGATCTAGTCTCATATAGATTTAGTCTCTCCTATAGATCCAGTCTCCTATAGATCTAGTCTCATATAGATTTAGTCTCTCCTATAGATCCAGTCTCCTATAGATCCGGTTTCCAATCGACCAAGCACTCCTCACCTTCAGGGAAAACAGGGTATCCAGGGTGCTGCTAAAGCCGCGATTCCAATTGCGCATCGAGTTCAGCCACTTGGCAACCGAAGTCCAGTTAGCCCGAGACGATTCGCCCCCAACTAAACGAGTGACAGTCATGGCCAGGGCCGAGGTCATTGTGCCGTAGGCATCGTTAGGAAATTCTTTGCGAGGATGAATCATAAATGTTGAACCCTTGGTGGCCTCGATGAGCAAGTCGGGTATCGGAGCGTCCGACCAGTACTGGTGGGTCTGGAACCGGGCTCGCTTGTGCAGCAGGTTGAAGGCCTGCTGTCTGTGGGGGTTGAGCAGTGCGTGGGGGGTTATGATTTATGAGCGATGAGTCCGTTTATCACTGATGAAGCTGGTTATGATTAAATTGATGAGTCTGTTTATGACTAATAAGAGTCTCTTTATGACTAATAAGAGTATGTTTATGAATAATGAGACTCTGTCTATGATTCATGAGTCGGTTTATTAGCGATGAATCTGTTTATGAGTCATGATTTTGTTTATGACTGATGAGTCTGTTTATGAGCAAGTCTTAGAATTAGTTTATGAGCATTTTGGGTCGCAATTTTCCTAGAAAAGGTTCAATCGCGATTCTTAGAATCAGTGTCTCACTACTCACCTGTAGTGATCGTTGGTGAAGCTGAGTGCGTAGGCGGCCATAGACAACGAGAACACGTCATCAATTTTGTCCAACTGCTGCCGCAGGAAGGCGCAGGCCAAGTCAGCCACCGTGGCGGCTGCAGTGCCGCTCTCCTTCGGGATGTTGCTGTGCCTCATGGCGATCACCACCAAGGAGGTCACTGGGACGCGGCGCAGCGCCTCTCTGACCGTCTCGTCCGTCACGGCGGCCGGAGGCTCAGGGAAAAACTTTCGATCCCATTTGGCGCTGGTCTCGGCGAATGAGCCGGCCAGGAGAGGGTTGGCTGTGCCATTGTCCTGCCTGCGGGTGGAGTTAGCGTGGTGATGGACTGACTGACAGACAGAAAGACAGACAGACAGACAGACAGACAGACAGACAGACAGACAGACAGACAGACAGACAGACAGACAGACAGACAGACAGACAGACAGACAGACAGACAGACAGACAGACAGACAGACAGATACACAGACACAGAGAGACAGACAGACAGACAGACAGACAGACAGGGAGACAGACAGACAGGGAGACAGACAGACAGACAGACAGACACACAGACAGACAGACACACAGACAGACAGGGAGACAGACAGACAGACAGACAGACAGACAGACAGATAGACAGATAGACAGACAGACAGACAGACAGACAGACAGACAAAAAGACAGACAGATAGAAAGACAGACAGACAGACAGACAGACAGACAGCAGACAGACAGACCCACCTGCTCTCCAAGAAGGCGATGAGCTTGTTGGCCAGCTGGTACTCAATGTAGATAAATTTGTCCCATTCGTTGAAGGCGGCCTCCATCAGGACGAACAGGCCGTAGGCCGACAGCCACACGGAAGGCCGGTCGTTTTCTCTGAAATTCTGGAAGGCGCCCTCGGTGGAGTTGAAGTAGCTCATGGCCCGCTGGATCGCTACGTTGCAGTAGTCCAGGCCCTTGTTGCGGACCTCGTCCCGGAGCTGTTTGGTGTCCAGCTGGTAGCGCAGCAGCTGAACGTTGTAGCCCAGCTCGAACAGGACATTCTCGGCCGCGCCAGCTGGCAAATTCAGCGAACTCTCGCAGGTGCCGAATTCGTGAACTTCGTTTAGTCCCGGGCCGACAATGTCGCCTACGACTGTCATGGTGGCCTGCTGGCTGCCGGGGACGAAGCGGAGCTCGCGCTGCTCGGGCTCCACGTAGTCTTGGGGCACCTGCGGGTGGGGTATTTTGTTAGTTAGGGGTATTTTTATGTGGGAGAGTTTAGAGCAGGGGATTTTTTACTCGAGGGAATCTTGGAGCAGGGGTATTGTTTCTCTGAGGTAATGTTTAGAGTAGGGGTATTTTAAACTTGAGGAAATTTTAGGTTAAGGGGTTTTTTCACTTAAGAGAATTTTAGAGAAGGGGTATTTTTCACCTGAGGGAATTTTGGATTAGGGGTATTTTTCACTTGGGGGTTTTAGATTAGGGGTATTTTTCACTTGAGAGAATTTTTTATTGGGGTATTATTTTCCTGAGGTAATATAGAAGAGGGTATTTTTCTTAAAGGAATTTAGAGTAGGAGTATTTTTGAGATGCGGGATATTGAATAGGGGTATTTTTAGTTATTTGAATTTGGAGTTCTATTTTCAAAGACTTAGAATTTTAGGTTCAAGGAGTATTTTAAGAAGGGCTATTTAAATATGGCTACGTAAAGTTCTGTTGACTCTGTGGTGTTTTAAGTCACTCCTAGTAGCAGGTATTTGACAGAAGGATATGAGTCTGTCTATAAGTGATTTATTAAGAGATTGCTAACCTCAATCCAGAAGTTATTGGCCCTCAGCTTAGAGGCGGCGGTCAGATCAAACAGGTGCGGAGTGTGGTAGAAATTCGTGACGCCGTTCATCAGCACTTGGACTGTTCGGGTGACGCAGTTGCCGCCGATGTAAGAGCTGGCGCAGATTGTGAAACTCGTGTTGCCAGGCAGCACAGGCATCACCGGGAAGTAGATGTACCTGGACTGGCCGGCCTCCAGGTACACCAGAGTCTGCACAGTCTCGTTTCTCCACGTGATCGGCGCGTAGGAGTCCACAGCGCCGCGCCAGCCGACCGAAACAACTTCGAATTGGTTGCTGCGCTGCACTTCCACCTGACGTAATTCACCGAGTAGTTAAAGCGTTAAAGTTAAGCGCTGACACAAGAAATTCTAGATGACTATTTCGCGACTCTTTTACGATTCTACAACTCACGCGATGCGCTTGTGACCCGACAGTCGCCTCTTCTAACAATAATAAAAGCGGCTATAACCCTCTCAGCCAATCAGAAACCTTGACCAATTAGAGACTTTTGTATGTACTTGTTTTTTAGTTAAAGGCATGGGCACACCCTGGCGCACTTTGAGCGACATTGTCACACAACCGGCGAGAGGCATTACTGGCCATTCCGCCGACTCACCTGAGCAGGCACACAAGCGCGCGGATACGTACGCAGTCATACGCACAGGCACACACTCACACAGGAGTGTACAGCGGCCCCAACTTTATTTATCGTTAGGCATGTACACTTCACTGTGCCTTGGGAGGGGGGGGGGTGGCCCTCAAGGGCGTTGATTGCACGAGCAGCCAAGCCGAGATTCCAGTTTAGGTCAAAATTAATGTGACTGCACTTGGAATTGAACCTGGGCCGCTGGCACATCAGAGCGCTGCACTAAACACACTAGGTTACGCTCCCGCGTAATGTAATTCTTTTCACAACGCAACTCATTGCATCCAATAATCGGAAAGTAGCACAGAGACAGACCTGCCTTTTCCAACCAATTAGTAACCCCCACTGCATTCATTCTAATAAAACATAGAATCATCTCAGCCAATCAGAGAGCTTCACAGAACAGAGACACAAAGTAATGCAACAGCCACAGCCAATAAGAATCAGCCAAGTCGCAGACACGTCTCAGCCAATCAGAGAGCTTCACAGAACAGAGACACAAGGCAACGCAACTGCCACAGCCAATAAGAATCAGCCAAGTCGCAGACACGTCTCAGCCAATCAGAGAGCTTCCACCGCATCAGATTCGCACTAGCGATAGCTCGTACCCAAGCCAATCCCCATAGCAACTAACCAGAGTCTCAGTCCAATAGTCCCAGTAGTTGAAAACCGCCACCCTGACGCCGATCTGTTCACCCCAGTAGGCCACCTCCGGCGCTTCGACGGTGATAAAAAACCGCCGGAAACCCGACATCAGCGCCGGCCGCTGCTGGATAGCCAGGCCGTAGGCTTTGTCTAAGGAGAACGCTCCAACCACCCAGAAAGTGTCAATCTTTGGCAGTTCGACTCGAAAATCTATTCGACCGTTTGGCTTGACAAATATCGATTTCCACAACCAGCCGCCGTCGTCGTAATGCCGACTCAGGTAGGAGAACATTTTACTCTTGTCTCTGGGTGCCGGAGCTTCCGGGTCAAACGGTTCCGGACAGCCCATCTCGTCCATTGCGTTCGGACAGTCAATGTTACCGTCGCACTGTTGAGCTCTGGAATAGCAGATGGAGCCCTGGGCCTGGTTGCTGCCGCCGCTGCGCATGTAGCAGGGATAGGCGCGCTTGGGGTCGATGGTCTCGTTGCAGTCGTGCGCGAAGCTGACCTGACGGCAGATACATGGGGGAGTGGGGAGGGTTAGACAATAGGTAAGGTAACACAGGTAAAATAAAGGAAAGAAGTGACTCCAGACAACTTTAAAGCGACGTAGAGTTGCACCTGAGGCGTGCTGGAGTCGCTGAAGAGTCACTGAGTTGCGTCTAAAGTGCATCTGCGATATTAGAGTCACAGTTTGCATTTATAACAACTCTATCTATATTTAGTCTACTTGAGTAAGCAGAAAGTTAAGCGCTAACACAACGACTTTTGGACGAGTCTTTTGTGACTCTGTTAGTGATGTGTTTGCAATGCCTCTTTAGCGTCTTTAGCGATTCTCCCCACCCAGGATCACTAAGACCAAGAGGTTAAAACACGGAGAGCTATTAATAAAAGCGGTATACACACCTTAGTATAATTGGAATCCGTAAACAGAATCAGGCCCGAATAGTTCATAGTTTTATTGGTGTCCGGACCGAAGCTCGGGCTGGGCACGTACACCCGCTGCTCATTGTCCTCGGAGTGCATCCAGATGTGCTCAAACGGCTGCTGAGCGTGACTCTCATAGGATTTCAATTCATCAATCAGGTGAAAATCGCGCAATACCTGGGTACTGCCGTGTACAAACAGATCGTAGTGTACAGCTGAGAAGCTCATGTAGGATCCCGGCTGAGCATAGCCATTGATCTCTATGGTGTCAACGTTCAGGTCTTTGCCGCGATTGAACTCAACAGAGACATCCGTAGTCTGGGTCAGGTTGGAGAAAAATGTCAGCGAGTCGCTCACGATTTCGCCGTCCTGACGGACAAAGAAGGCGATGAGGCGGGCGATGGGTGCCATGTCTCGTGAGATGGCCAGTGAGAACGTCTTGCTGAGCACATTGCTGGGCATTGAGATCTTGTCTGCATAGACTATATTGCCGCCTGCCGCTACCTGCGAATGGAGGGGAGTTGTATTTTTTAATGATAAGGGAAGATGGATAAGATTATCCTAAAGTACATCTGCATGCGTCAAAGGTTAAAAGTCTATCGTCAAAGGCGGCACATAAAGGGAGTTGGTTAGGCGGCTCAGTGTACATAGACAATAGGCGGGAATGTACATTGAAGAGCGGCTGGGTTAGGGGGCCGAGTGTACATAGACAATAGGCGGGAATGTACATTGAAGAGCGGCTGGGTTAGGGGGCCGAGTGTACATAGACAATAGGCGGGAATGTACATCGAAGAGCGGCTGGGGTAGGGGGCCAAGTGTACATAGACAATAGGCGGGAATGTACATTGAAGAACGGCTGGGTTAGGGGGCGAGTGTACATAGACAATAGGCGGGAATGTATGGTACATTGAAGAGCGGCTGGGGTAGGGGGCTCATTTTACGCACATGTACATTGAAGAGTGACTTTTTAATTAATTACCTGATAATAGACCTCAGGCGAGTAGTAATTAGTCTCCAAATGAAACACAGCGTATTGATCAATCCTAGGATTAGCAGTGGACATGGACAACTGCAAATAGGAATTGCTCTCCGAGTGATGCCTATAAAAGTATTGGTCCTTAGTTCGACTCCGGTAGGCCTCGCGAAATACTGCGTTGACTCGATAATACTGGCAAGAATCAGTGAGAGACGGCCGGAATGCATAATTAATTAAGCCGGTATCTGGCACAGGTAAACCAGTTGCCGTGTGCCTAATAGCAGAGTTATCGCAGTAAATTGTCAAATCCATGTTGGCGTTGGAGCGGGCTCGCAGCCTGGTGCCGTCCGGATAGTACACCATCATGAGCACACGCATCGGCATGCCCGGTCGGAACGGTCGCGAGGTGCCCCCGAGGAATTTGAACATCGGCGTGGCCGAGTAGATGTACGAATAAGCCCTGCTGGTCACGTTGATGAGGTGCAGCCAGTCGAATACGGACACTTCAACGAATACTTCGGAATTGGCGAGGTCGGCCTGCGACTGGCCGGTGGCCGAGCGGAGCTCCGACATGGTGAACAGGAAGTCGGATTTGCCCTCGAACTGGCGGTGGCGGTGGGGGTGGGGGAGAGTGGAGACTAGATCTGTGAGAATAGATTAGGCACGCGATAATGAAATTCTTGAGATAGGATGAGACTTGTGAAAGAGAAAACTTAGATCCATGAGTACAGCCTAGATATATAAGTGAGAATAAATGAGATGGCCATGAGACTGGGTTTGGTTTTTTTAGAATAAATTAGATTTATTAAATATCCGAGGAAATAGGTATAATACCTAAAAGAGCAGATATGATATCGATGAGAACAGGTACGAGATTTATGAGAACAGATACGAGGTTTATGAGAACCGATAGGAGACCCATGAGAAAAGATACGGGACCCATGAGAAAAGATACGAGATTTATGATAACATAGACAAGAGATCCGTGAGAACAGACAAGAGATCCGTGAGAACAGACAAGAGATCCGTGAGAACAGACAAGAGATCCGTGAGAACAGACAAGAGATCCGTGAGAACAGACAAGAGATCCGTGAGAACAGACAAGAGATCCGTGAGAACAGACAAGAGATCCGTGAGAACAGACAAGAGATCCGTGAGAACAGACAAGAGATTCGTGAGAACAGACAAGAGATCCGTGAGAACAGACAAGAGATCTGTGAGAATAATAGACAATCCAGCCCACACCATACTCTCACTCACCACTCCGATCCGGCGGTAGAGCACAGCCATAGGTGGTGAATTCGGGTTCGCCCTGGAAGCTCGCAGCTCCAACCTGATTGAGCAGTTGCCCTTCACTGGTACGCCGCTTGTGTGACTGGAAATGCACGTTTTTAATTGCACAGCTATAGTGGGTCTTTAATTGCAAATAATCAGTGAGGTTTCTAGCCTAGCGGCTATAGCATACGAGTTTCAATTAGAAGGTCCGGAGTTCGAATCCCGTTCTGAGCTAAAATTTACCAGTCCTGAATTCTGGACTAGAAAATGTTGAATTTAAATACTACATTAAGATGCATTCGGCTAGCGAGAAACTCTAGCCTAGCGGTCATAGCGTTTGACGTTCAATTTGAAGGTCCGGATTTCGAATCCTCAATCAACACTATGAAAACCTTATTCATAATAACAAACATTACCAACCCCAAACTATAATATAACAAAATTAAAAACCGTAAAATGCATTTGAGCAAAACTAAAAAAAGCAAAAATCCTCACAAAACAAAGACTCACTTGACCATGATGCATCACAAGACAAAGACTCACTTGGCCGTGATGCCTCACAAGACAAAGACTCACTTGGCCGTGATGCCTCACAAGACAAAGACTCACTTGACCGTGATGCCTCACAAGACAAAGACTCACTTGGCCATGGTGCCTCACAAAACAAAGACTCACTTGGCCATGGTGCCTCACAAAGCAAAGACTCACTTGGCCGTGATGCCTCACAAGACAAAGACTCACTTGGCCGTGATGCCTCACAAAACAAAGACTCACTTGGCCGTGATGTCTCACAAGACAAAGACTCACTTGGCCATGATGCCTCAAAAGACAAAGACTCACTTGGCCGTCATGCCTCACAAGACAAAGACTCACTTGACCGTGATGCCTCACAAAACAAAGACTCACTTGGCCATGGTGCCTCACAAAGCAAAGACTCACTTGGCCATGGTGCCTCACAAAACAAAGACTCACTTGGCCATGGTGCCTCACAAAGCAAAGACTCACTTGGCCATGGTGCCTCACAAAACAAAGACTCACTTGGCCATGGTGCCTCACAAAACAAAGACTCACTTGGCCATGATGAGTCCGTAGGCTCCGAAGTCGTACTCATTCAGTCTTGGTGGCACAGTAACGTTCACGTCGAACCTTGGCTGCCCTGCAAGAAATTTTACACTTTTAATTAATTTTAGACAAATAAGATTATCTAATTTTTAAAACCATTCTTGAAGGTACGACTGAAAACAAGAAATCGTTAAATCAAGAAGTAATTATCAATTATTATTTATACGTTGAAATCGTGGCTTACCCACAAGCGTAGCAATTATCTACAGAACTTCATTCATGCCGCAAACCAGGAGCAATGGGGCGGACAATTTGACTGCAAAATAATCATAAAAATAAATTATCAAAATTGATTCATTGATTGGAAAATTGATTAATCAGAACAATTAAATTTTATTGGCAATAAAAATCTTTACACAAACAATCAAGTTTTTTTTTCAAAATTGGATTTTCATGAATTTTTAGTATAATCAACTTGGGAAAATCACAAGAAAGAAATCAAAATACAGATAAAAAGAATGCACAAGCTCAACTTTCCGATAAACCATCCTGTAAACGCCCCTAGCTCATCTACCGATGAATTATCCTATAAACACCTAAACTTACCGCATCATAAACATCCTATAAACGCCTTAACCCACACCACAATAAACATCCTATAAACCCCTAAACTTACCCCACAATAAACACCCTTCAAGAGTCTGAACTAACCCAGACATAAACACAACATAAAAAAATAAGCAAAGCCATCATAAACCCTCCCCCCCCCGAAAAAGTACTCACAGTACTCCTTGACCTGAAACGCCTTGCTATAAACATAGTACTGGTGCTGCACCCTAATATTCCAGGTGCCCTCGGCAATCTGCGGTGCCAATACGAAGTCTCGTTCAACAATGCCACCAGCATTGGTGATCGGGCTCAGCCAGCGTCTCACTGTGGTATTGGACGCATCAACAACCGTAATCTCCTTGAGTGTGCCAGAGTAGGGCAGCAGATTCGGTCGCACAGGGATAACTCTAAACCTCACAATCTGATTCTGATGGTAAACATCTTTCGAAGTCTGTATAAATATGCTGATCTCTTTGGCTTCGTATTGCAATTCGGTCCGATTATAGAACAGCAAGCCGCCTTTGGGCATCAGGGAGCCCTCCATGAACAGTGAGTAATCCCCTGGCGGCATGTTCGGCGGCATCCGCATCTGCATGAGCCGCGTGGCCGGACGCTGGAACGTCTCCTCGACGAAGGCGTGCTCTTTGAAGCCGTTAGGCAGCGGGCTGATTCGCTGCTGCACAGACAGCCGGATGGTGAGGTTGCCGTGCAGTAATCGAAGACAGGTGGCGCTAACCTGGAGCACCTCGCTTGGTCTCACTTTCCGAGGCGCCAGGACAAAATAGGTTCTGTCAAGATGTCAATTGGATAAGCCATGGCTTTACAGGAATACTTGCGCAACACCCGGGCGAGAGGCCCAGCCAAAAGTAAGCCCACCCGAAAAAAGCAGACGTTGTACTAGCTAGATGACGAGGCATTTATTTCTAATAATACAGTTATAGTTACTCCTGCCGTTTACCCATAATTATTTTAATGTTAGCTTAGGTTTTTTTCATATGCAAGTGTAAATCATGGGGTTGCGCATGTATATTTATGGGTGTGCTGATATCTTAGGCTAGAGAGATAGAATTTCTCTAGCCTAATAGAATAGAATAGAATTTCTCTATTGCTTTCAGGGCAGATGCTTTTTGCTTTAAAAATCTCTTTCCTTAAAAGAAACAAACAATAGTGACTGTAAAATATCAAAAGCTCTATCCTCAGTGTTCCCTATATAGGAGCTAAAATCTTGTCTCTCACTCTGTGCCCTTTGCTAAGGATAAAAATAAATATCCTCTTCTCAGTTGAGTCCTTCTATAGAGATCCAAGGATCCTGTCTTCCTCTCTTGCTGTCTCTAAAGATCTTCCCTATCTCTATCCTCCCACATGTTAACAGATTTTTCCTCTTCCCATAAATTACTCACGGCTGAGGTCCTAGCTCAAATGCATTCGAAGGCAGACCAGACTGAGCTTCTGCAAAATGGCAACTGCATAGCCAGAGTGCTTTGATGAACAATAATATAAGAAAGACTTTGTCTTTCATGTTTCTTACTGCTGGTTATAGCATAAATAAGGTTATGTAACAATGAGCTTAGTGGTAGAGAAAGAGAACAATTGATTAAAATCGAGAAGTTATAATGGTGGCTGATACAAATTTAATGATAAAAGGTTCATAACTAAATGTTTAATTAAATATCAGAAGTTATAGAATGTGTTCAACATATGCAAGTTAATAATCTGATTTAATATAGGAACATACTATTGGTGGTATTTTCTGCAGAACAAAGGTTCAATATGTTCTTTGCAACAATATTATGCTAACTTGTAGTAAAGTCAGAGCTAATCTAGCGTCTATATGCTAAAACAAAAATAGGCATAAATCAAGTTAAATACTTTTTTAAGTCAATTTATTAGACTAGCATATAATGAGTTCTACTACACAAGATTCTTCGTATTCAACTACTACACTTAAATAGCAATCAATTATTCTAACATAAAAGTTCTCACTAAAATAGAACTATTTAGAAGAAAAGAGATCTAAAAAATTTTGCAGTGCTACAAAAAAGAAAAAAACTGGCCTACCGCTATATAATGTAACAAAGTCACTAGCAACATAGTCTCAATAATGATGAAATCTCAATAATGAAAAAAGTTAGAAGAATTTAATAACTTCCTTGCTTACTTCATAATATTGTTTTGAATATTCTGGCTAACTCTTCAAAATAAATAACTTAGTGTCACACAAGACCGTGATATTAAAAATCGGATATAGGAAGTTTCAAGTCAAAATAAAAAATTGCCTCATTTATTTGGTTTTATATTGTGTTTAAAAGCAGTGAAAGTGTTTCTGTAAAAATAAAAAATGTATAGAATTTTATTACACATAGGCATGTGCTAATTTGCAATATTAAAAAGTTTGAATTTGTTATACCGAGTATTGGTTCATAAAATTATCGCTTTTCAAAAATTTCGCTGCTTGACAAAAACTTGCGTAGTGATAATTTCAATAGACAGAGTTGGAGCCTACGTTTCTCTCCTTCGTGTATTCCTCTTTCAAAACTTTGAAACTATATTACAGGGCTATTACAGAACTATTGCAATTTCATTCTCCGTCTTTGATTATTAAAATTTTTATAGTACATACGTAGATTCAAAAAGCATGACATGATGTACAAGGTTTCTACCATAATCTGTTAAAAAAACTTTGAGCAAGTCAGATTTCAAAACAGCAGTCTCTCAGATGGCACGTTATGTGTAGCTGAGTTGCAATTTGCGAAATATTTTGACAAACCGATTAGTTCTTTATTACTAAGACAAACTAAGACAAACAATAGAATTTGTGAATTAAAAAAAATTGTTGGTAGCTTGCCTTATATTATATCTTTGTGTATTTAATATTGTGTTGTGTATTTGTGTCTAACAAGATCAATTTCATCTCTTGGTTGGATCTATCAACTCTTGTAGGACTCAGTTCATAAAATAAAGTTTTATCAAAATCTTTTCATTGTTTATTTTCTAATTTATATGGGATAATATCCAAATGTAATAAGAATAATATATAATGTTGGACATACATAATCAAAATACAATTGTAGCACTACTACAGGTATAGCTAAATCCCTGTATTTGCTTTGCTTAGTTTTAATATTCATCTTCATCTAACATAAATTCCATTGATTTAAAGCAAGAAAATTAACACAACATTTAAGTTTTTATTATTTTCTTAGTACTATAAATTTCAAAAAATTATATAATAATATAATAATAATATATAATAATATTAAGTAATGAAACTTAATTGAACTGTATAAATATTGCAATAAATGTTTTAATATTGACTCAAACAATTTTTAAATTCTATCAATGCTAAAAGCTATTAAAAGCTCTTTGAGACATTTTGGTTGACTTTAATTATTAGAGTCTCATTTTTACATGGGAAAGTTTTATTAATTTTGCTATCTGACTTTATGGCTTTGTTAAGTCATTAAATGGATATACATTAAAAACTATATAATAGCACTTTTTTGCAAATCAGAATTTCTTTTAAATAGAACAAAATAGATTGAGTCTTTTAAATCAACTCTTTTAGTTAAAGAATCATCACACATGTAAATTATTTTTCAGATACTTGAAATTCAGCCCATCTAGCTGCTTTATAAAAATAAAAATAATTCTACATTAAAAGTCTAGCAAGAATCACAATGAAACGACAAGGTGCCTCAACAAATGAAAACGACAATGTGGATGCTGATGCAGACAAGGCAGCACCAAACAAGCGGGCCAAACTCGATGTTGTCGCTTCGCCGCAATCTGATGAATCTGGCCTTCGTCAGTCTAGGAATGCGGCTCTGAAACTCAGCATGTACCGATCAATGCTAGACGAGATCAGCTCCGAACTAATCATGCTGGAGTCTACGCTGGACCTGTTCGCTGCCAGCATACTGTCGGGACCCACTCTGCCGCCAGAAACCGCCGACACAGTGTCTGCCATCCTGCAGCAGACCATCAGCTCAGTCAATGACTATCTAACCGTGTATGGACCAGCTCGCAAGAGGGAGGAGTGAGTTTTTGGCTTCTAAATAATTAGGCATCAACATTGTTTTTAATTAAACAGTTTTCCCATCTATTGTTTATTTAAAAGTTTTAGGACTTTGTATGATAAGAAAAAATGCGTATTTTGAAAAAATAATTACTCTATGTTTTTCTTCCCTAAAACTGTTGTTATTACTGCAAGTAGCATTAGGTGCGAGAGTTAATAAGTTTAAACAGCATGGTAAATATTTTGTTAAAATATTTGGTTTGCATGTATCTTTTTGTCAGTTTTTTGATGTTTTGATGATTAAACTGTTCTGTTTTTATATTTGGATAGGAAAAAATCAAAACAATGTTATATTTTTTTATGATTTTTTTTATTTTTACAGGCTAAAGTAAGTTAAACGTGTACTTAGGAAATGGGGCACTATGACACTTTTTATGATATAATGGGTGTCATTTTTCTTTACCCCCCATGGAAAATGCCCTTCAACACGTGTAACATTTGCCTCTAATTAGGTTCAACACTTAGTTTTTCGTCAGTACATGCATCGATCAAAACAGGAGTTGTCTCTGGCATTGTGTTTCATTCGCACTTACCAGTAGCCAGACTTATTCACCTTGATGCCAATTAGTAAAACTAGTTTTACGGGATCGAACAAAGGATACAGCAAACTCACTCTCTTGCTCAGCACTGTGTTGTAGCTGCTAACCAAATTAATGAAATCGATTCAGCTGACAGAGAAGGAGAGGAGAGGTGCTCTCAGCTAGTGAGCTAGCACTCCTATACACACTCATATATCTGATAGATGCTCATATTGAGCATGCACATTAGCAACACACTGCTCGGGTTCACGACATTTCGCTGCCCCAATTTGACTGCCGCGAATTGACTGTTGATCCTAAATCTAACCCTAACCTAAAACCATATCCTGAACCTTAACCAAGTCATAACCAAGTTAAATGGATAGTAGTCAAGCTTTCGGCGGTCAAATGGCTGGCAATCAAACTCATACACGTATGTTGACCTGCCCCAAAACTCTTCCTGAGCTTACTCTCCACTGCAAAATGTCAAATGTCTGGAGTACTGACGAAAAACATGTACTAATTAATGCTAAGTCACAGCTTCATAGAGTCGTCTGCTAAACCATAGGTGCCTATAATAAGGCAAAGACACTTTTTTGCCCCAAAGCTAAAAAGAAAAACTTGTTTCCTACCATATTTCCATCATTTCGTCATTGGTGGAGTGGGTTTGAGGAAGGCCATTTCTGTTTCTGCAAGTCACATATCGGTAAATTATTCATCTCTTAGACTTCAGCTTACCAAGCCGATAGGTAAAGAAAGTGCTGCTGTGGACAGACAGAAAGTTTTTCTCGAATCTGAAAGTTGCATTTGCTTTTCTATAGGTAAGGCAGAAGAAGGCTCTCGTGCTAACCTTGTTCCTTATGTGCCCGTGTGCCCGTGTACACACTGATTCCCTTTAATTATTGACAGACTGTTTAGAATTCTTGAAATATTCACGGGGTAAAGTTTAGGTACTATTAGTCCATTGTGTAAGCACGAGTTTCGCGTATTGCAATATAGTAATTTAAGATTAAAAAACGGTGTTGTTTGAAAATGAACTAGCCGATTACAAGGTCGTATATTTGATGTTGGAAAGAAAACATACGGGTACTGATTTTTTTTGGGCGGGCCTGCTTAAGACTTATATAGTCTGAGTGGGGAATGCGGTAGGTTTAGCCATGGATTGAATAGATAGGAGAATGAAAGTACTGGAGGGAATATGGTCATAGAAAAAGTCAGTTAGCTGCAAAAGGACATAATGCATTTAGATCCGACAAATGGGTTTTTGTCGGATCTTGTCAAAGCAATGGGTTGCTTTGCTCCCAAAGCAACACAATGGTGCAGGTCTTGGCTCTTCGCTGAGGTCATCCAGGAGGCACCAATATCCCAGTACATGTATATCCTGATTATAATTTTCATACTCGTATATTAAAAAACTTCAACACTTTTCTCAACCGTCGAGAGAGACCAGCAAAAACTGAAAATTTGGTTGCTGCTGCGACGAGTGCTGGCCTGGTGAAGACACGCAGAAAACCGCCGTGCCCTGGGTGCTGGACGACTTCCATGCAGGCTGCGATTTTTGTGCGGAGGCGATGATGGATAGGCAACAGGACTTCGATCGTCAGCAATTCGTCTATCTCGGCAGTCTGGTTCGCGAGGATCTGCGGCATCACCGCGGGATAGCCACGAGGCTTACGTTATATGGCGTCAGAGGGCGGCGTTGTTCCAGGTAGTGCTGCTTTACAGCGTTGAGAATCGTTCCAGCATCAAGTTAACGCCGCGCACGCTGGCCTGCAATGCGCAGTCTTCAAGATTGGCGATGAGGAAGTTGCCTACGTGGTACTGTATCGTCGCGCGAGCCTGGTGCGTCTACAGCTGACAGGCCGCACCGAGTCGTTCTGCCTACAGCCAGTGCAGGAAGTCCTGCAGCTGCCTACCGCTGGGACATGCATGATTCTGTCGGCAGTGCGGCCTATGTTTGCGCCCTAGCTCGAAAAAGTGCCCTATGACGCTGATATTGTTTTAAGACCTATCAGGAAATTTTCTTCTGTTGTTGGGCTTTGTACGTTTTTGCATCAGTGTGTATTACATCGAAACCAGCGCTTTGTTGTGCTTTTCCGAGGCGAAAGACCTCAAGTTTTGTCGAACTGCCGAACTGCCATGTATTTCGCTTTCCCTTAATAACCGAATTCTATCATATGCAGTTCTGCTAGCCAATCAAAAGCGTGCAACTAGGCTCCACTGCTCCATATCCCTTGGTATTTAGTGAGGCCGAAAGATTGACTCAGACAAGTGCTCACAAATTCCAACTGTCCATCATTAAGAAATAAGTCCAGAGTAATAGTTATGCAAGAACACATGCAATTACTGTTTCTAGCCTTGGCTCTAACGCTGCAGCCTTCAGACTGCCTGGATCCGTCAACCAACACTGACGGACCCGTCTGCAGAGCCCTGACTCAGAGCGTCGGCCCGCAGTATCTGTCCCAGTGCCGGTCTATGCAGCCACCCAGTCTCAGTGGTTACAACACAACCGTACACGTGAACATCGATGTGAAGACAGTCTACGGACTAGGCGATGAAGAACTGCTAGAATGGTCCGGCTGGGTACTGATGTCGTGGCGCGATCCAAGACTAGCCTGGAACGCTACTGAGACTGGCGTGAATCAGATGCGACTTGACAGGAACAGCCTGTGGATACCCGACATCGGCTATTGGAACGCTAAATCGGTCGAGTTTTTCGATTTGCGCAACTCGAAATTCCTCGAAACAATCGCGTCTCCGGATGGTTCCGTATTTACTTACATTTACACAGTGACCCAGTTTCCTTGCTCTCTGGATATGCGTCTATTTCCATTTGATCGACAGGTGTGCACACTACAAATCGGATCTATTAACTCGCCATCCAGCGTTTTCAGCTTTACTCTGACCAGCAGAATGAGTGCCAGTACGTCTGATAGCAGCGCTTTTTTTAGTGTAGGCGAGTGGGACTTGGCCGGACTCACCCACAGCGTCAAGTACATGGCTGGGGCTGCCAACTCCGAGTTTCAGTTCTACAATCTACGATTCTTTCTACAACGTCGCGTGACGTATTACGCAATCCTGATGATTGTGCCGTACGAACTGTTGTCGCTACTGGCTAGTATCATGTTCTTCGCTGAGCAGCAGGGCGACCGAGCTAACGTGTCAATCGCCATCATCATGTCTATGACGCTGTACGTCCTCATCGCTTCCCAATCCGCGCCCAAGTCGATGAACATCATTCCTCTGGTTGGAACATTCCTAATCACCCAGATGCTTATACTGATCTTCTTCACCTTTGTTGCAGTTTTCCGTTTTCCTCATGTGGCAGCTCATCGCACGCAGTCCGAGTCCGCTGAGAAACGACGGTCGATAATTGCCCGACGCTTGGCCGTTTTTCTGTCCTTTTTAGTGCGACACAAAGACAAAATCTGCTTTGCTAGCTATTTGGGCGCCAGCGCGTTCAATGCGCTTTTCTTTCTGTGCATCTGGCCAGCGGCTTCTCGCGATGCTGACTGGATTAAATAAGGCTCGCGATCAAGAGTGAGAAGTACACGGTGAACTTGACACTAAAAATTTAGCTACTATATCGTTTACCTTTGCAGTGAGTGACTCCCTGCACCCTGTTATTCTGTACCCCTTCAGTGAGTCTCTTATTGCCCTTTTTAAACACCCTTCTACCTTGTAACGTGTCTCCACCCATAAAATTGTCAAAACTGATCTATTAACCAGTGATGTTACAATATGGTAATTTTTAAAAACTAAATATTACGGTACCGTGGCAAAACCCTCTTACGTTTCTCAGAATTCATTCGATGGATTCGACTTTGGAATGCAATTAATTTTCAAAAAACTCTCTACATGTAGAGGTGTCTCAGTTGTTTCATGCTAACAAGAAGTCAACGGAATAGCTATCTGATATTTGCACTGGCATAAAGTACCTCCTATGTACCTAAAGCACTCTGCAAATACGAATTTGAAGTGTCAACATTCAGAAAAGCGTATTTGTTCCTCGTCGCATCGATTGTATATTCATTCAAATTTTTTCCTTAACGCGAGTATATGTTGTCCGAGTTTAATTTAATTGGTTTGCTTTCCAATGTTTGGACAATTAATATTTGCACCATTCTGTACCACTTATCTGCACTGCGGATATGCACATGTGGATGGCACAGGATGACATTCTGGTGGCCGCCAGGATTTTGACAATTTATCTATTTCTCCCCTCTTGTCCCATCTTCCCCAGGCTTTCGTCATCCCTTCTCCATTTCTTTAATTTTAGGTTTAGCTTTTTTTCGATCAAATTTTCACACTTGTGGTGCCGAATATTTTGGCTTGACCAGTTTTTGGACCATCTGTTTGTGCAATTGATTTTTTGTATTACAAAGTCAAGATTTATTACTTTATATCTATTTTCTACTGATTTTTCTCCCATATCTCTGGCCTTTCCCCTTTAGAGTTCGGCCTCTCCGTACTGTCGCACCGTAGCTTTTAGCTTGAGTCGCACCGTAGCTTGAAGGACCTGCCTGTGTGTGCGTGTATGTGTGTGTGTGTGTGCATGCAAAGCACGACATTGATTGAGTACCCCAAATTGACTGCCACTATTTGACCGCCGAGCATTTTGATTGACTCTACTCGTGCTTTTACTTTTTTTTCTGCCATTTTCATTCTCCCATACTCCAATAAAGCTCTGAGACCTGAGGCTAGCAGACAGTTTTGCAGCTCTACTTTTTGACTCTGCTCATTTTTTGCCCAGCAAGGCGCCAATTTTTATGTAGATTTCTCAAGGCTTCCTGCAGGTCTCACAGAAGCACTGAATTCTCTGCTAGGGCTGCAATAATGCGAGAATCTAATTGGCTGCGGAGTTCAGCCTACTAGCCTAAGAGTAGTCAGCATTTGGTGTGACAACATGATTTTTGGCTGTTCAAAGGGGTATGGGCTCCCGTGCCCGTAGACGTTGGGGCCTATGGACCCAATCAGGATGTTGTACATCCCCCTCTGATCGTAGCAGCACACAGAGCTTGCAGGCGATTTCACCTCTGGCCTCTAATTGCACCGACTCCACATTTGATTAAACCTTCTCGGTGGCTGCATAAGAATACTTTTGAGGGCATGTATAAATTAAGTTGGTTTTGGGTGACGCAACACTCATTCGGTGGCTGTCTACAAGTCTCACGTTTGAGGAAACTGCGATCACCCGATGCTGATTGGACGGGACGGGCAGCAGCTTTAGCAGGAGACTCTTGAGTAGGGTGGCGAATCCTTTCTGGGATCCTACTTGGGGTAAAAGAACAGACGTACAGCATGCTACTGGGGCATTAGTATAATTTGTTTCGAGAAGGTTACGGAGCGCGTCTCTGATGGACTGCTCTCTTACAAATACTCTTTCCGGCACCAAGGCCACATTTGAAACCAATATTTTAATACCAGTGGCAGTCTTCAAAGATTTCATTAAATAAAATGAGTTAAGAGCAAGTCAATTAATGCATGGCTCTTTTATTTGGTTTGTCACCTGTTCAATGCGGACTAAAAAGTTTATACATACGGAGCTACCCAGGTTGTGAAGGCGGCGAGATATGAGTTTACACAGAGTATGATTAACGAAGGACACGGTGGAAACCTGATCTTTCTAGATGAATTTGGGCCGAGAGTTTGGAGGACGAGAACTCAAGGATGTGCAAATCGAACTATGAGAACAGTGCGAGTATGCGGCCAGTGCGGAAAAAACTTGACTCTGCTTGGCGTAGCTAGACGTTCTGCTAGGCTGAGTAGGTGGTTATATTTTATGAGGGGACTTGAATCACTGGAGCACAGCACCTTTCAACTGCTACCGTACTCTCCGTGACTCAACCAAACCGGGTGATCGAGCAG
The DNA here is from genome assembly GCA_002269645.1 of Macrostomum lignano. NCBI lineage: Eukaryota > Metazoa > Platyhelminthes > Macrostomidae > Macrostomum > Macrostomum lignano. The sequence continues at coordinate 250,546 of NIVC01000035.1, read as the reverse complement.
TTTCTTCTCTGAAGGCAGCAGTGAAGAGGGCCCTATCAGTTCCAGCAGTTCAACAGGAACTCTATACGGCAAGCCGCCGCTGTCGCGAACCTGACTTTGCATACCTGGCGAATGCAGATATTGAAGAGTGAGCTTGAAGAAGCTGCACAGCACATGATTGCACTAGAGAAGTGCCATCAATGGAAAAATCAAATAGTGAAATTTTGCTTTAACTTTCTCACATTGACACTGTTTATTTTGTGCTGCTTTCTATCAAATACCGGTAAAGTGTCTCCATTCTTGAATCAATTCCGCTGGGATTGGCAAGAAATGTTTTGTAAACTGGATGAAACGTTTTGTGCAGCTGTCTATGGCCTGATCTAAATTTAACTCCCGTTAAGAAAGCAATTAGTGTACGAAAGGTGTTGCAGTTTGGACGAATTCAATTGCAAAAGGTACATTATAATGCCAAGTCATACCGAAACAAAGTCCGATGCCTGATCATAAAGGGTTCCTTAATAAGGCAAAGTTAAAGCTTTTAGCAAGCGTCCAAAACTTGTTCAATTCCACTTTTCAAACATTTCATCACTGTGAAGTGTTTTAGCAGGTAAACAGTTGCTGTCTAGTCCTATTCCTTTTCTGCAGTCCCATATCGGTAAATTATTAATCTCCTTTGCTTACCAAACCGACAGCTAAGTCACCGCTGCTGCTGACTGAAAGTTTTCTCGAATCAAAAAAAATTGCTTTTGCTTTTCTACAGATGAAACAAGAGGTTCTCAAGTAGTTTGTTTAGCTGGTTCAAGCTGGTACTCTTGCTTCGACGGAGTTTGTTCAACCTGCTTGAAATATTTACTGGGTAAAGTATCTGGCTGAATTCACTGAGCATAGCTTCGATACCAGTGCAGTTTCCACTGCTTTAATAAAACTTGGGCATTGTAACTTATCGCATCAGTTCGTAATATCAAGAAGCCTGTGTCTGATTGCCTCTAAAATGTTCAGCTTATGTCTGCCGAACTGCCATGGATTTCGCATTCCCTTAATAATTGACTTCTATCGTACGCAGCTCCGCTAGCCAATCAAAAGCTTGCAACTTGTCTCCACTGCTCCATATCCCTTGGTATTATAATTAGTGAGGCAGAAAGCTTGTCTCAGACAAGTGCTCACAAATTCCAACTGTCCATCATTAAGCAATAAGTCTAGAGTAATATATAGTTATGCAAGAACACATGCAATTACTGTTTCTAGCCTTGGCTCTAACGCTGCAGCCTTCAGACTGCCTGGATCCGTCAACCAACACTGACGGACCCGTCTGCAGAGCCCTGACTCAGAGCGTCGGCCCGCAGTATCTGTCCCAGTGCCGGTCTATGCAGCCACCCAGTCTCAGTGGTTACAACACCACCGTACATGTGAACATTGATGTGAAGACAGTCTACGGACTAGGTGATGAAGAACTGCTAGAATGGTCCGGCTGGGTACTGATGTCGTGGCGCGATCCAAGACTAGCCTGGAACGCTACTGAGACTGGCGTGAATCAGATACGACTTGACAGGAACAGCCTGTGAATACCCGACATCGGCTATTGGAACGCTAAATCGGTCGAGTTGTTCGATTTGCGCAACTCGAAATTCCTCGAAACAATCGCGTCTCCGGATGGTTCCGTATTTACCTACATTTACACAGTGATCCAATTTCCTTGCTCTCTGGATATGCGTTTATTTCCATTTGATCGACAGGTGTGCACACTGGAAATCGGAGCTATCAACTCGCCATCCAGCGTTTTTAGCTTTACTCTGACCAGCAGAATGAGTGCCAGTACGTCTGATAGCAGCGCTTTTTTTAGTGTAGGCGAGTGGGACTTGGCCGGACTCACCCACAGCGTCAAGTACATGGTTGTAGATAACAGCTCCACGTTCCAGTTTGTCAATTTGCGATTCTTTCTGCAACGTCGCGTGACGTATTACGCAATCCTGATGATTGTGCCGTACGAACTGTTGTCGCTACTGGCTAGTATCATGTTCTTCGCTGAGCAGCAAGGCGACCGAGCTAACGTGTCAATCGCCATCATCATGTCTATGACGCTGTACGTCCTCATCGCTTCCCAATCCGCGCCCAAGTCGATGAACATCATTCCTCTGGTTGGAACATTCCTAATCACCCAGATGCTTATACTGATCTTCTTCACCTTTGTTGCAGTTTTCCGTTTTCCTCAAGTGGCAGCTCATCGCACGCAGTCCGAGTCCGCTGAGAAACGACGGTCGATAATTGCCCGACGCTTGGCCGTTTTTCTATCCTTTTTAGTGCGACACAAAGACAAAATCTGCTTTGCTAGCTATTTGGGCGCCAGCGCGTTCAATGCGCTTTTCTTTCTGTGCATCTGGCCTGCGGCTTCTCGCGATGCTGACTGGATTAAATAAGGCCTGCGATCAAGAGTGAGAAGTTCACGGTGAACTTGACATTAACCATTCTTCTCCTAGCTTACTCTGCATACATGTAACAGCACATGCATAAATGCGAGTAACAATTGTCTAAATTCACTTGCATATAAAACTATAAGGGTTTATAGTAGTTTACGGTTTTAAGGATCCATCCTTATCTGTTCAATCTAGCTTGTTTATCCTCATTAAGTTTAGGTTACATACAATGTATACTCGTATGTCTATGCTACCATATTGTACCAGCATATACTCTATTGCGATATGCTTTAATTAACAAATAAATATTCCGAGTTACCAACGCAACTCCATCAGTCATCTATCAATCATCGGCCCCACATGGGCGCAGTCTTGCAGACAAAAATCAAATATTAACCTACTGTGTTAGAATTATAAAATTCGGTACCACTTGCAGTGTTGAAACATCAAAATACAATTGGAGTACTTCGAGTTTAGTAAAAAAATGCATTTTTTGTGAGACGTCTAGAGCATTAAAGCAACACATGTAAGCTCACGATCCTCTAATAACTGTAGTGCAATATTAATAAAACGAACCAAAAGTTAATAATATGAAGCTCTAGTAAAGATTTTACTTAAATTTACTGCTAACAATTAGTATAACCAAAATCCATGTCGAGGTAAAGAATTTATGGCCAACTTTATTTAAACAAAATATATGACATTTATATTATACTATTATACTATATACATTACTATTAAATATGCAATACAGTTAAAAAGATGAACGTAACGCGTCGTGGTTTTCTTTGGTGCTGCAATTATAGGACTTTAGAAATACAGAGTGTGTTTAAGGCGAAGATTCCACAGAAAGGTTTGCTAAAATCACGAATATCCCAATAAAAATAACATGCAAAAAATACTTTGTCGGAAGAATTTTCTAGGTTAATTTTGTAAGAATAAAACTTATCTTTGCTAGAATGGCCTGGCTGCATGCAGAGGCTGCCTTAAATAGTTATAATTTAAAGCCAAAAATATTGTAACAAGTACACCCACCAGTAGCTACTATCAGTAGGAACGGAACAATTTTTGTTTTGTTAAAAGTGTCGACTATTTGTTTGAGGCACCAATAAATTCATTGGGGAGCTTTGTTAATTTGTTTAGCTAGCCATTGGCTCAAGAATCCCCAGTTTTTGTTCCATCTTTTATTTGCATAAATTTATACTCTAATACCAGCAACAAGTCAAAATTGAAAACATATATCCTTAATTTGTTTGTTAGGAATAAATATATATTCCTAAAATCGATTGATGATTCGAATTTAAGTATAAAAAGTAAAAATAATGAAACGAAATAAACTACAGAGGCATATCAGTTGGTGAAGCCTAGGTTGCAGGAAAAAAGTCAATTGTTTTTCATCACAGATGAACACATCAAAAATACATGAAAAACAAGTAGGCATATACAAAAATAAAAACCTAGAATCGAAATGTACTTTATGCTTAAAATAATGGCATACATGTAGGAAATGAGTGGAATGCAATTAAAACCCAGCTGTTCAAAATCGAAATTAATATGGTAATAACAATGCTAGCTACCTGATATCAGTTGTTTTATTATAAAGATGATAAAATATTATACTTTGACACTGAGATTCCCATTAAATAGCGAGATCAATTCTAAGTGTTAGAAAGTAAAAAAATGTGGAATGCAGCAAGTTCCAGAAGTATACTTTAGATATATCATTTCAGTCATGCATCATTAAAACAACTGTAAAATATTTAAAAAACTATATATCACATATGACACAGAAACTCAGAAAGTTTAAAAAAATTGATTAATAGGTGACTATATACAATCAATATAGAGTCAACACAGATGACCTTTGGAAGCAGGTCAGAAGCAAATAAAACAGCAAAACAGTTCAACTGAGCACAGTATAGCAGTAGAGTTGATCTCTTAGACTTAGACCACAGAGCCTTGTGGAGTGCGAGTTACTGCATACATTGATGCTGTTCCACTAACCAGAGCTTCACTGAAAAATGTCAAAAGTTAAAGGACATGTATTTAATAATGTCAAAAAATATCAGTAAGTTTAAAAAATAATTATTATTGTCAAGTGAAGCAAAGAAGTAATAGAATATCAGTAGAAGAAATATTGAGTATATATTAACTTTTTAAATTTTTACTTACCCTGGCTGTCTCATTTGCCGAGAACTGACAGTGTTGATTGAGATCATGGACTCATTGGCAGCAGCAAACTAAAAATAAAATAAGTAGTTGAACAATTGAGTTATGATATTTGAAATCTTGAATTGAAATAAAAATACTTAGTGCATCCATATAAAGCAAGTCATTAGATTATCATTTTAAATCAGTTATAAATTTATGTATAAAAATTCCAAAGATTTTTAGGGCTGTAATAACCATACTATAGAAAAAAATTGCAGGGGATATATAGCTTTAAAAATTAAACATTTAAAGTAAACTAAACTCACTTTAATTTTCCTCCTCTCCTTGCTGCTAATCATATATGCATCATAGTACATCTTGAATGCGCCTGCGAAGCATCCAATGCCGAATGCAATTAGAATTGGGCCAACGATTTCTCCTTTGTCAATAGAAAGCATAATGTTATTGTGAAATCGAAGTCCAAGCACTGTGCCACCAGCAATAATAAAAAGAGCACCAAGAATGGCAAGGAAGATTGATAATAAAAACGGAGTTCGACCCTTTCCGTAGTAGGGTGCCATCAAGTTGCCTCGAAGTTTGCTGTCGTGGTATTCTTGTTGAATGCTAGTTTTGCCACTTAGTTGACTCACTATTGAAGCTTTAGATGCGCCAAGACTGCGCGATTGTCGCACCAAGCTATTGCGAGAGAAACTCTTTTGACCCATCATAGAGCCGCGTGCAAATTTTCCGCTTTGATAGTGGCTCATTGATGGGTTAGGATTTGATACACCTGGATATCCAACTGGGACACTACTGCCAACCATACTGCCAGCTTGACTTGCTCGATATGATCGAGGCGGATTCGCAGTGGGTGGCTGAAGATGGGTCTGGGTATTTGGTGCTGCATAATGTGATCGTCCATTTTGAGCAGTCGCCATTGTACGAGAGCTTTCAATTGCTGGAGAAATGCAGACTATTGCTGCCTTTATTTATACTATTGTAGGATAGATATGAAATTAAAGCTATATTTGTTTCCTGGTGTTCAAACTAAATTTGTTTTCGCGTCTAGCGATTATCGGTTTTAACAAAGCATAAAATAAAATTTTTGAAAGCAGCTGTAATACATATACGCTGGAAAAAAATACAATTTTTAATGTTAATAGGGTTAACTAAATTTATCAAAGCATCACACATTTCCTTGTGCGCAATCGCAACTAATCTAGGCTTTTCACGAAGATTGGTTCCAGAACCAGAATAATTCCGATTCCAGAACCAGAATAATTCCGATTCCAGAACCAGAATAATTCCGATTCCAGAACCAGAATCCGTAGGAAAATGAAAAGCTTCGAACCTATTTTATGTTTGTCAGTCTTTACAATTTAATTTTGTCTTTCCTTGACTTCGCTTTCTTTTGGATATATGACAAAAAAACAGAGTAATAATATAAAAAAAATTTGACGGTTTCAAATATATTTTACTGTCAAAGTCTAAACCAAGGACGACTTAAGTAGAAGGACGGGAAACCTCGTTTCTTAGAAAATTTTAGAAGGCAGGTTTTCCGGAAAAAATACACTACGGAGATAGGATATTTCACGATTTTCAACACTAAACAGCGATTGGGTCTCTTAACAGTGTCAGAGAAAGTACTAATCACACTATTTTGTGCCTCACATGCTGCTCTAACGACGCATCATTCGATTTTTTATGTTAAATCGGTCTGTCACCTTAAAATAATGACAGACCAATTTAACATGAATTGTTTTCATGAATTTAACATGCCTCCCGTCCTTCTTCTTAAGTCGTCCTTGGTGTAAACATGACAACGGATCAAGAAAATTTCTCGATCCAAATTCCAGAACCAGAACACGGTTCTGGAACCAATTCTGAAAACGGAACAGACAAAATGAAAAGTTTCAAACCGATTCAGGTTCTGGAATCGGTAATACAGTATGAAAAGCCTAAAATTAGTTGATAGCGTAGTTAAGATGCTATTATTTTAATTAGAAAGCTCAAAACGAGGCAATTAAGTAGGGTTTCGGCTGTTTTCAAAAAAGTATAAGATACGTATTTGTGGATACGTCAACTGTGACGAATAAACAATAGAAGTCATTAGTAGCAATAGTACGTAATTAAGTATCTTGGTCTTTACTGCTACAGCAGTATTTGATAAAATGCATGTAATACACGCAACTGCCCTCTTTCCTCTGATTGGCTGAGAATAAGAAATTTGGGCTCAAATGTGTAGGAAGTCGTTCCATGCGTAAAGTTCTATAAAAAAAGGAACAAATATGATTAAAAATCAAGATTTAATACGATTAAAAAATTACAAATTGATCAATATTCTACGCACATACGTATGCATGTTAAGCCCACTGTAAAAGAATTGAGAAAAAAAGCATGCAACAAGCAAATAGTTTTATGATTGAGAATCTGCTTCGACCTCCGGTGACGAGTCGGAGCAAGACGGAAACTCTTCAATTGATGGAAATTGCCCTGTTCAACTACTGGATGCTGGCTGCTCCATCATCTGCTCTTGCAAGTTATAGCAGCGTGCAGCAACGAAACGAAAAAAGAAGGGTCACAAAAAGAGATCATGCAGCGGCCCCCAACTCTTCCGTTGACAAAACTTGTAATGATCTTCAAGTCGATAAGACCGGTAAGATTGATGGCCACGTTATTGCTGAGTTTTTGACTGCACTTTGCAGCGAAAAACTCTCTGGTGTGTTTTTCAGAAATTGAAATCTTACATCTAAAATCAATAATCAGTCAGTCAGTCAGTCAGTCAGTCAGTCAGTCAGTCAGTCAGTCAGTCAGTCAGTCAGTCAGTCAGTCAGTCAGTTCATAAGCAGATATAGATAATAAACGCAACTAGTCCATTGATTTATAAATTTTACTAATTTTCACAGCTAAATCCATATCGTTCGTTACTGCATTAGCAGCTATTAAGGAACACCCAAATGCCTAATTAAACAATTGTCAGTCAAGCAAGCTCGGGAATTCAGCTCAAATAATCTAATCGTTCTCAAACAAAGCTCCATGAGGATAAACGCCACACACTGAGAGGACACTGCGGTGGTCTCAGAGCCGGAGAGACTCAAATGTAGAAATTGAGCTTATAGCTGTATAGTCTGACTGTAATGTGACACCTAGCATGCGCTGGTCTGTCTGAAATTATTGCGGTTAAGGGCTGGAAGCAGTCTTAATTGATAGGCTCAATTGTTTAACCCAAACTGTATGAGCCAGTTAAAACAGTCACTTTCACTCTTAACCATCTAAATGATAACAATGTAAACTTCTCTCAGTGGCCTGTTCTCATGAAAATAAAAACGGTAATTTTATCTTGTGCAATAATTTTGATTGATGCATTTTGAGACGGCTCCAGCTGCGAGAGAATCGAAATAACAAATTTGAGACAATGAGTTTTTATAATAAGCTTGCATAGCAGCAACGAGTGTCATTGAGATGAGTTGAGATGCTTAATTGTTTGGATATTTGCCAATGCTGCCTGTTTGCTGACAGACATGGCATCCCAAATCTACAGGTTATAATTGGAGTTTCTGCAACGTAAAACTACAAATTTATACTTACAGACTGTAGCGCTAAACAATTCACAGACTGTAGCGCCAAACAATTCACAGACTGTAGCGCTAAAATTCACAGACTGTAGCGCCAAACAATTCACAGACTGTAGCGCTAAAATTCACAGACTGTAGCGCCAAACCATGACAGACTGTAGTGCCAAACAATCACAGACTGTAGCGCCAAACCATGACAGACTGTAGCGCCAAACCATGACAGACTGTAGTGCCAAACCGTGAACAGACTGTAGCGCCAAACCACCACAGACCGTAGCGCCAAACCGTGAACAGACTGTAGCGCCAAACCGTGAACAGACTGTAGCGCCAAACCGTGAACAGACTGTAGCGCAAAACCATGACAGACTGTAGCGCCAAAACATGACAGACTGTAGCGCCAAACCATGACAGACTGTAGCGCCAAACCATGACAGACTGTAGCGCCAAACCATGACAGACTGTAGCGCGAAACAATCACAGACTGTAGCGCCAAACCATGACAGACTGTAGCGCCAAACCATGACAGACTGTAGCGCCAAACCATGACAGACTGTAGCGCGAAACAATCACAGACTGTAGCGCCAAACCATGACAGACTGTAGCGCCAAACCATGACAGACTGTAGCGCCAAACCATGACAGACTGTAGCGCGAAACAATCACAGACTGTAGCGCAAAACCATGACAGACTGTAGCGCCAAACCATGACAGACTGTAGCGCCAAACCATAACAGACTGTAGCGCCAAACCATAACAGACTGTAGCGCAAAACCATGACAGACTGTAGCGCCAAACCATGACAGACTGTAGCGCCAAACCATGACAGACTGTAGCGCCAAACCATGACAGACTGTAGCGCGAAACAATCACAGACTGTAGCGCCAAACCATGACAGACTGTAGCGCCAAACCATGACAGACTGTAGCGCCAAACCATGACAGACTGTAGCGCGAAACAATCACAGACTGTAGCGCCAAACCATGACAGACTGTAGCGCCAAACCATGACAGACTGTAGCGCCAAACCATAACAGACTGTAGCGCCAAACCATGACAGACTGTAGCGCCAAACCATGACAGACTGTAGTGCGAAACAATCACAGACTGTAGCGCCAAACCATGACAGACTGTAGTGCGAAACAATCACAGACTGTAGCGCCAAACCATGACAGACTGTAGCGCCAAACCATGACAGACTGTAGTGCCAAACCGTGAACAGACTGTAGCGCCAAACCACCACAGACCGTAGCGCCAAACCATGACAGACTGTAGCGCCAAACCGTGAACAGACTGTAGCGCCAAACCATGACAGACTGTAGCGCCAAACAATCACAGACTGTAGCCCATGAGGGCCAACCCTCAAGACACAGAGTGTACATGACTGACGATTCGAAAGTCAGGGCTGCTGTACACGCTGTGTGAGCGTGTGTCCACAGGGTGCGGGTCAGCGGTCTAAAGTGTGTTGATAAAATTACATTAAATTCAGTTTAACTGCAAATCTCTCTATTATCCTCCCCGCTTGACTTAGCAACTTCAGCGTCAGCCCTCCCAGCAGCCGATTCTTCATCATCATCAAGTGCTGGCAATTTGAAGCGCCGCCGTCAGCCCCGAACGGTTTTTAGCGACCTGCAGCTGCTCCAGCTGGAGGCCACATTCCGCGAGCAGGCCTACCTGAGTCCGACTGACAGGGATTTGCTGGCCCAGGCTTTGGGCCTCACCGACGCCCAGGTGAAAACTTGGTTTCAAAATCGACGTATGAAACAGAAGAAATTGCTGATGCAGCAGGCGGAGGTGCGGGATTGATTGACTCGATGCAAACCGTCTTCGTCTCACCGACTCGATGTGACTTTGAATAGCAATCCCCTTCTCTTTATTCACGACTGTACAGACAACACCAAATATTTATGAGTAGAGCAGCTGGGTCTACTCTTTGCGATGAGTAGGGTCTACTCTCACTGTTTAGAAGGGTCTACTCTCACTGATGGGTAAGGTCTTCACGTTAATAATATACAAACTTTTTTGTCTCATTTAAAGTCTCACACGAACATATATGTACTGTAGATAAAAATACACAGTCACGGATACTACTTTAGTAAGTAGTGTACTTAAATATCATTACGAAAAAGCGTTTTATTAGGTAAACATTGACCCAAATTTGTTGTTAAAAAAAAAAAAATTGCAATATTTTGTTTTAATATTTATCGGCATCGGCCTACCACATTACATCATGGTTTATCGACTGAACTTTGATTACGTTAATTTTTTTGTTTTACTGGTACGGTTTAGCACACTGAAAAATTTATTTTTACAAGAAAATTAATGAAACTTCGAGCGTTTAAACAACAGTGAAACCAACGTACAATACTGTTGTTATTGTAATTTAAAACTTATTCCAAACTTCCTTCATTTAAAGTTCAGGCGGTGGAACTCTCCTCCAAGAGATGTTGCTCGCAATCTTGCAATTGATTTCCATCATCGGACTGCTGAAATCGCGAAAATATTGCAGTTTAATTATAGAATATTGTAATTATAGACTCTTTCAGCATAAAAGAGTTTTCTTTGAGAATTTCCATTTCGAGATTTCGTTACATGTTTACATATATTCACCTCAATACATGTAGAAATTTAAAATTACCAGAAAGAATACCTCGTACTTTACGAATGAGATTCAAATTGGATTCCCCGAATATAATGTCCCAAACGGAATTTCCCGCAAGGGATTCCCCAGTCGGATTCCCGAATTGGATTTCCGAATGAGATTTTCAGAATGGAGATTCTCAGAGTAGGATTCCCCAAATAGAAATCCCCCATTAGATTCCTAGAATGTGATCCTCTAATCGAATTCCAGGAATTAAATACCCTGAATGGAAATCCCCGAACAGGCTTCTCCGAATGAGATTCATCGAATGGAATTCCCCGAATGGGATTCCCCGAATGAGATTCATCGAATGGGATTCCCCGAACGGGATTCCCCGAATGGGATTCCCCGAATGAGATTCCCCGAATGGGATTCCCCGAATGGGATTCCCCAGATGAATGAAATAATCCGTAAAGAATTCTCCGAATTAGATTTCTCAAGTCGGATTTCCCAATTGAGACTTCCGAATAGGATTCCCTTGATCTCCATGCTAAAAAGATGTAAGTCCCCAGATTGAAATCCCCTCGCTCACCTCTCTCATCTGAGCCTCTTCTTCCCAGTCGGGTTGCGCTGGTACGGGGATCACCAACTCGACTCCATCGGAGGCTGCATCGTCAACCTCGCCATCAGCGACAGTCGAAGCTACGGTAGACTTGGATCGCATCCGTTTATTAGCGAACCATTTCTTCACCTGAGCATAGTTCAATCCGGTGAGAGCCGATAGCGCCTTGGTGTCCTCCCCAGTCGGGTAGGGCTTGTCGCTGTGCTCGCAGAACCACTTCAACAGCTGGCGATTCTGAGTCGGAGTAAAATTCTGACGCTGAGTTTTGCCCTGCGACTGCGGCGAGTCCGCTCGCTGCTGCTCGGAGTCGACTGTAGCCGTGTCCAGCGTCGGGTCCTTCAACGACGGGCTGCTCTGATGACTGCGACCGCGCGCGCCGCGAGCACCTCCGGCTCGTTGTCGATTTTGTCGCCGGATGCGCCCGGCTGACCGCTTTGAATTCGATGAAGAAGCGGCTGCTGACTGCTTCTGCTGCTTCTGCTGCTGCTGCTGCTGAAGAGACGCCAAGAGTTTTGCTTCCTTCACGGATAAGTCCAACACTGATGAGGCAAAGTCTTCCTGCGACTGCGGCTGCTGCTTCGGTTCCACGGCTGTCACTGGGAGCTGGCAAAGGGTTTGATTGGCAATTGGCCAACAATAAATATCACTATCTAGCATTGCTACTTATTAGTAGTGTAGCAGCATACTAAGGATAGATTTTTAATGGAAAATAAAATTGAAAATGAAACCAGTTTTTATTTATTCTCTAAGTTTCAGTTGGACGATTTCTTAGATCAATCTAACCCACTCTCAAATTCTCCCTCTCACTTTTGTCCCTCACATCACCCTCTCACCCTCACCCTCACCCTCACTCTCACCCTCTCTCTCTCACCCTCTCTCTCATCCTCTCTCTCTCACTCTCACCCCCTCTTTCCCTCATCCTCACCCTCTCCCTCAACCCCTCCCTCGCCCTCTCCCTCTCCCTCACCCTCTCACTCTCTCCCACCCTCTTCCTCACCTGCAGTGCCGCAGGGGTGGCGGCTCCCAGCTGCATAGCGGTGGCACCATTGAAGCTCAGGCTGTGGAGCGGCGTCCCGGTCACGGCGGTCACAGCGGCAGCAGACGTGAGCAGCTGATGATGAAGATGCTGCTGCTGCTGCTGCTGCTGCTGAGTGAGTCTGGCCGCCTCCCACAGTTTAAACGGCAGGTAAAGTCCAGATGAAATTGCCAAAGCTGTGGTGCCGGTTGCTGGGTAGTTGCCAATGGCTAGAACGGTGGTGTCAGTTCTCTGTGACGGAGACTGCAGCAGATTCTGCTGTTGCTGTGGTAGAAATTTCTGATGCTGCTGTCTGTTGCTTTTATTTGCCTGTCTCACAACCAGCTGATGCTGTTGGCTGCTACTTCGAATTAAGTTCAGGTTCTCAGCGACGCCGTTTCTGGGATGGAACTCCAGCGATGGCAGCGGCTGAGCAGTGGTGTCAGCTTCAGCTCTCACTGCTGGCTGACTCTCAGGCCCTTGGCTGGGATCGGTTGGCAACTTTTCCTGGGGAGTTTAATGGAATTAAATAAGCGGGACACCAGTGCTCCGTACAGCTGGGGGTTTGGTAGAGTAGACATAAGAGAAATTAGAGTAGACATTGTTAGAGGTGAGAGTAGACATTGTCAGAGAGGTGAGAGTAGACACTGTCAGAGAGGTGAGAGTAGACATTGTCAGAGAGGTGAGAGTAGACACTGTCAGAGAGGTGAGAGTAGGTCACATTGTCAGAGAGGTCAGAGTAGATATTGTCAGAGTGGTGAGAGTAGATATTGTCAGAGAGGTGAGAGTAGATATTGTCAGAGAGGTGAGATTAGACATTGTCAGAGAGGTCAGAGTAGACATTGTCAGAGAGGTGAGAGTAGACACTGTCAGAGAGGTGAGAGTAGACATTGTCAGAGAGGTGAGAGTAGACACTGTCAGAGAGGTGAGAGTAGACATTGTCAGAGAGGTGAGAGTAGACATTGTCAGAGAGGTGAGAGTAGACATTGTCAGAGAGGTGAGAGTAGACATTGTCAGAGAGGTGAGAGTAGACATTGTCAGAAAGGTCAAAGTAGACATTGTCAGAGAGGTGAGAGTAAACACTGTCAGAGAGGTGAGAGTAAACATTGTCAGAGAGGTGAGAGTAGACACTGTCAGTGAGGTGAGAGTAGACATTGTCAGAGCCCTCACCGGAACTGTCAGTTTCCGCTTTCTTGATCCGGTAGCAATGCTTGTTGATGCCTGCTGCTTCAAAGCGGAGTTCTGAGTTTTCTGCTCCTGGCATGCTGGTGCTCCATAATTTCCTGGCAGCTTTAAGTCTCGAACCACAAGCAAATCATCTTCTTGCTGCAACAAAAATGTTTCAAGTTGTAATTCAGCTAAAAAGTCAGCAACTTTCTCTCTGAGAGCCTTTTTAAAATTTTTGGTAGCGCCCCATTGTGTCTGTTGGTGGTGCCTCATTGTGGCTGTTGTGGGTGCCTCATTGTGTCTGTTGTGGGTGCCTCATTGTGTCTGTTGTGGGTGCCTCATTGTGGCTGTTGTGGGGGCCTCATTGTGGCTGTTGTGGGGGCCTCATTGTGGCTGTTGTGGGGGCCTCATTGTGGCTGTTGGTGATGCCTCATTGTGTCTGTTGGTGGTGCCTCATTGTGTCTGTTGTGGGTGCCTCATTGTGTCTGTTGTGGGTGCCTCATTGTGTCTGTTGTGGGTGCCTCATTGTGGCTGTTGGGGGGCCTCATTGTGGCTGTTGTGGGTGCCTCATTGTGTCTGTTGGTGATGCCTCATTGTGTCTGTTGGTGGTGCCTCATTGTGTCTGTTGTGGGTGCCTCATTGTGTCTGTTGTGGGTGCCTCATTGTGGCTGTTGTGGGTGCCTCATTGTGTCTGTTGGTGATGCCTCATTGTGGCTGTTGTGGGTGCCTCATTGTGTCTGTTGGTGATGCCTCATTGTGTCTATTGAGGGGCCTCATTGTGTCTGTTGAGGGGCCTCATTGTGTCTGTTGAGGGGCCTCATTGTGTCTGTTGAGGGGCCTCATTGTGTCTGTTGAGGGTGCCTCATTGTGTCTGTTGAGGGGCCTCATTGTGTCTGTTGAGGGGCCTCATTGTGTCTGTTGAGGGGCCTCATTGTGTCTATTGAGGGGCCTCATTGTGTCTATTGAGGGGCCTCATTGTGTCTGTTGAGGGGCCTCATTGTGTCTGTTGAGGGGCCTCATTGTGTCTGTTGAGGGGCCTCATTGTGTCTGTTGAGGGTGCCTCATTGTGTCTGTTGAGGGGCCTCATTGTGTCTATTGAGGGGCCTCATTGTGTCTGTTGAGGGGCCTCATTGTGTCTGTTGAGGGGCCTCATTGTGTCTGTTGTGGGTGCCTCATTGTGTCTGTTGTGGGGCCTCATTGTGTCTGTTGAGGGGCCTCATTGTGTCTGTTGAGGGGCCTCATTGTGTCTGTTGAGGGGCCTCATTGTGTCTGTTGAGGGTGCCTCATTGTGTCTGTTGAGGGGCCTCATTGTGTCTGTTGAGGGGCCTCATTGTGTCTGTTGAGGGTGCCTCATTGTCTGTTGGTGGTGCCTCATTGTGTCTGTTGAGGGTGCCTCATTGTGTCTGTTGAGGAAGCCTCATTGTGTCTGTTGGTGATGCCTCATTGTGTCTGTTGGTGATGCCTCATTGTGTCTGTTGGTGATGCCTCATTGTGTCTGTTGGTGGTGCTTCATTGTGTCTGATGGTGGTGCTTCATTGTGTCTGTTGAGGGTGCCTCATTGTGTCTGTTGAGGGGCCTCATTGTGTCTGTTGAGGGTGCCTCATTGTGTCTGTTGAGGGGCCTCATTGTGTCTGTTGAGGGTGCCTAATTGTCTGTTGAGGGGCCTCATTGTGTCTGTTGAGGGGCCTCATTGTGTCTGTTGTTGGCGTTAGAGCCTATAGTTACCAATAGGATCTAAGGGAGAAAGAAGGCAGCACTCACTCCCTGCACATTCTCATTGGCTGATGCTACACTGATTGATTCTTTTCATCAGTTTGCTCAAATTATTCGAAATTCTAAGAACAGCCACCGCCTCACCTGACGCGACTCGGCACCGTGAAACACGGCGGCGTGCTCCAACATCAGGCACTTCTGCGTTGACACGGAGTCGCACAGCTTGCAGCGGTACAACTTCAGCTGGTTAACGGATTCTGCGCCGGCGTCGGCGGATGGCGGCTCCGGGTGAGCGCCGGTCACGTGGTCGATCAAGACGCTCTCCTGCAGGCACATGTAGGGACAGCTGGGACAGCAGAGAACGTGGATCAGGGGCTTCGGAGATGACGGCAGCAATTTGCTGGAATTATTGTTTGGCTCGGAGTCCACTGTCATGACTGCTGCTGTGTTTGTTGATCAAGCAGACTGCTTCTGTGTGATTCAGCAATGCAGACACCGCAAAGCGATGGGATGGCATTTTATGGGTTGAGGCAGGGGGGCAGCCTTTGGATCCTCCACTTCAGTCTCTGGTGGCATGGCGGGTTCAGCGCTTGGTTCCAGCTTCCTCCATCCAATCCTCCAACTTCACCTCTCTCCCCTATTCCTTCCTCCACCCTCGGATCACCTTTGCTATTTTGCGGCAAGCGAGACGAGATGGAGCTGAAGCAGAAGCTGAGAGAGAGATAAGAGGAGGATGGGGAGGACTGCGGTCCCGCATAGGTTTGGAGGTGATGGGGTGGGGGCAAGAGAGAAAGGGAAAACGGACCCCGCGACCCCCCTCGAACACGAGCTATGCAGCTCGATCCCCAGCGCTTGGGAGCTCCGCTTCTCCCAAAAACGCTTGTGTGGAGGGTTATTCATCAGAGGAGGAAAGCCGTTTTGTCTGGGAGCATGGATCCTCTTAGTAAGCTTACGTCGAGGAGAGGATAGGAAGAATTCGGGAGACAAGGCTGAGTAGTTTCCACACCCCCCACACACAACTGCGCCCTCTGCACACGGAGCGATCGATAAAATCTAAACTCTCACTATACTGCAGGAAGCCTGATGCTGGAAACCCATCACCATCAGTTGTTGCTTGTATTCATGGAGCCTCTCTCGTATAGCATCGTTGGATTGGATTTTGTACATGTACAGGTAGCTGCAGCTCGAGACTTTGGGGCTGACTCGAAGGGATGAGCTGATACAAGACTAGACTAAGAGCTGCTACACATGTAGATGCCAGGAAAGAGAGTAAAAATAAGTGAAACATTCGATCATTTCTTTATGTTCAACTACAGATTCATTAGTCAACCTTTTTGAATGAGAAGTGTTAATAATTAACTTGTACGGTGACGCCGGTACATTTTTACAAATTGTATTGTACAGCTGACGCTGTATTGTAGTACATATAGTGTACAAATGCATTTACAAAGTAAAAAATGTAAAATTATGTCACACCAAAAACCTATAATAACATTATGCATTGTGTATTCATTGTAAAGTGTATTGCGTAGTCCAATTTTCGTCGGATACTTCATTGAGAAAGTCAGTTCGGTCACCATGCAGTCTTATAATGAACCTTACCTTAATTTAGTCCTTACAGGTGTAGCTAATAGTTGCTGATCTATAGCTAATTTATTGTGCATGAAGTAGTACATGTAGTCCTGGACTCTTACAAGAAAAATTATATATACATTTAGATATACGACGTGCTTATTCTATTCTTCGTTAATAAGAGAACTGTACACGAGTAACATTATAGCGACTTGTGAGACTGTACACGCGCAGAAACTTTATTTAGCTTTAATGAAGTAAGTGGAGTGACAAATTTTAGGCAGAATTTTCACCATGAGCCAAGGGCAACTGATGATTTGGCTTGGAGATACTAAAATTGACCTTGGCAATGACATCCGATCCGGACAACAAGTAAAGTCTTTATCGCATCTTAATAATTAAGCTTGATTTTTGCATTCATAGCTTGTACCACAGAGCCACTTAGTAACTTCTTCTCTGAAATAATTATGAACGGAGTCGCTTAAACCAAGGAACATTTCTTATAACCAACTAAAAGTTCCCGGAAAATTCGCGCTTCGTTTAAGTGAAATGACGATGGTCAAGCGTGCACACGCGCGCTAGCCAGCGCCTTAGTGAGACTTGGCCAGGGGAGTGGGGACCCACACGGGTTGGATTCAAACCTGACCAGGTTTTTCCTCCTAGTAGCTTAAATAACACTATATATTAGAGCTACTAGGAAATAGCCTAGGGCGTAACTATGTATCCATTTTTACTCAAATATGTACAGCGTACAGCTGTGTCGAAGAATTTTATAGTTGTACTTGTAGGGCCTAGTTGTAGACAAGAATTGTAGTAGAAGGCTGGTGTAGTTAAACTGACACAGTGACAGTGTGGGTTCAAATTTATGTACATATCACAGACATTATTTAATTATATATTAATACATTACGTAATTCTACACAATTGTGCATTTTATTGATTAGGCCTAAAATATGCCAATTGATAATAATTGAGAAAATTTGTTTTTAGACTTATAATTATGTAGTTGATTAGTTTGTACTTTGTAGTTTTTTTTCTTTTTTAAATTAAGTAGGCCCTAATAAATCTGTATTATGCAAAAGCAAAAATATATTAGGCCTAGTTTAGAAGTATTATTGATCCAAATTGAAGATGCCAATTGCCAAAATGAAAAGATCTAGTAGCCTAGTGTCCCAGTGTCACTTTGAACAATTTTCTGATCAAGTTTTAGCTACTGTTAGAACACACAAAAAGAACAAGTTGACTTCTTGGCCCACTCGGGGCTTCTATTTATACTAGAGTCTCTCATCAAGTCAAACAAATAATTGTGAAAAGTATTTTTATAAATCACAACATTTAAACAAAATACTAGTAATTTCTTTTTAGCGCGGATTTGAACTAAAGTTTCTAAGAAAATGAGTTACTATTAGCACTATCGTACAGTATCATACTATTATTAATGCACTGTTTCACTAGTATATGTTTTTAAGTAGGCCTATATAAATATCTATGAAAAATTGTGGCTTAAAAATATAGGCCCATTTCATAAATGCTTATCATTTTTGTTTATTAATGTTTTTTGACAATATGCTTATATCCAATTTGTTCATATGGCAACATGCAAAATTATTTTAAATATGAATTTATAAATACTAGGGCCTAACTAAAAAACATAAAATGTCCTAAAATTGGCAATCCTTCAGTTTATAATCACTGTCTATTTTTCCAGTATCGG
Source organism: Macrostomum lignano (assembly GCA_002269645.1). Lineage (NCBI taxonomy): Eukaryota > Metazoa > Platyhelminthes > Macrostomidae > Macrostomum > Macrostomum lignano. The sequence goes on along the minus strand of NIVC01000035.1, from coordinate 232,051 downwards.
TTTATGATCACCTTCTATTTTTCCAGTTTTGGTTTACGATCACCTTATATTTTGCTTACTGCAATGCAAAAATGGCATGTTCAAAACTAAGACATTAAAACTGATAGTAGGCCTAGTTTCAAATGAAAAGAAAGCAAAATTTGGCTGATCAACTAATTTATTTGAAATTGAAAAGATTATACATCAGTTCATTAGTAGCTTATATATATTACACCTTTGGTTTACAAACATCCAAAGCTGGCCGTAGGAAAGCATGTCAAGATTGTCAACCCCAGCTTAATATAATTAATCTTTAGCGCCACACCCCCCCTTCACTTATGATCACTTCTACACATGCACTCCATTGAAATGATTGTGAACCAAAGCTGGTTATAAGAAAGCATGTCAACCCTTAGTACACTTTCTTATGGCCAGCTTTGGTTCATGATCATTTTAATGGGCAACATACGTTTGAGTGATCATAAACCAAAAGTGAAATATATGACAATCTTATCATCTTTTGAAATAAACAAAGTCAGTTTGCCAATACTTGATTTTGTTTCATTGGGAATTATGGATTTTATGTCTTATAAATACAACTGTTATTTTTGTGGTGATCGTCACTGTTTAAGGTAATTGTCACTGTTTGGGGTGATTGTAAACTGAAGGAATGGCCTAATATCTTCCTCTTTGTATTTTAAATGGTTAAAATATTCCCATGGCCATGGGCATAGTCATATGCTATAGTCAATTCCATGATTGTCATATATAATATATAAAAAATGATATACTTCATACTTAGAAAAAAAGTTTAATTAGATTTTAGTTTAAAAAGCTCTTTTAAATGTAAACAAAAACTATAATAAAAATAATTGGCCTATACTATGCAATTCTACTAAAAAAGGTAAGACTAAAAACATGCAAGCTATTTGGTATATTTTTGCTATTTATGGATAGAAAGTTGTAAGAATAAGTAAGTCAATTAAGCCTAAATAGTAGGAAATAAGCTTTTGACATAGTATGTAGTTTACAATATAAAAATTCTTATGGCTCATTCTATATAAGCATGGTCGTAACATGACAGGTTATTTTTACTTATAAAATGAAATCTAATAATAGAATATACTAAACCAATATTTTAAATAAAAGATTATTTTGTCTAGAATATATTTATAGAGTTTCATATAGATATCATCATTAGTATAGATGCTATTAAACCTTAAATGACACTTATGGTCGTAACGACAGGATTTTTGACATATAGAAACTAAAAGGTAAAAGTCTTATAACATTTTTCATTTTTGATATTTTGCAATACATTTTTAAAATTTGACTAAGAACATCTTTAGAAAGCATACTCTTTTATTAGAATATATAAACTCAAAAGGCAACAAAGATACAAAAGAAAAGGCAGCCTTATGGTCGTAACATTATGGTCGTAACATATTTTTTTCTGTCAATTCAGTAACTTTGAGGTACTAATACATTAAAAATATAATAGATTATTTGGTCACCAATGCTTTTATCTGATGATGCAAGTACTATACTTTTATCTATAGTTTGTTTCAACCTTCAAAAGCTTTCTATTTGTTTTTAAAAGGTACAAAATCTTAATGATGTCTTTTGCTTCAAAAAAAGGCCAAATTTTTACAAAAATGACTTTTTGCCAATTGATAACATACTAATCCAACATTTTACCATTCCTTTATTCTTAGATTGTATATATTGCACAATATAAACATTTGGTAAAAAAATAGGCTAATTAGGCAATGGCAAGCAAAAATATTGACTTTTTTCTATTTTCCAAATATGTCCATCTTATATGGAATGAGCCTTATTATTTTTAGATTATTAATTGCATTAACAACAAATTTTATATATTGAACAAGCTTGCAAATTTTAAAAGTGATTTCTTTAAAGACTTCTAGGCTTTTGCTTATGCTAGAAATAGTCTTAGAATCTAAGGTATCAATTGTTAAGACAAGCTATTCAAAGTTATAGAATTGCAAAACTAGGTCAGTCAAATATTTATAGATAATATTAGTACTCTATGTTTAGTAATAAAGTATTTTCCTTGATCTCTGCTACTTGGACTAGCTAGTCATAATCAATAAACAATTTATTAAAACAAAGCTCAAAACTTTTTTGTTCTTTAGTTATAATAATATATTAGATTTTTAGTAATCTATACATTTGCTAAATATTTTGCTAAGGTAGGTATAAAATTTGAGAATATTCTTGGGAGTTTTCTTTTTTATTAATTACTAAAATGGTTTAAACAACTACATAGTCTCTCTATCTATACCCACTGTGCTACTTAGTTTAATAAAAATACTTAGTTGACTCTATATTTCCAATTTATATTTGTTTTTCTATATGTTTGGGTGCCACCTTGGGATTTACTTGGCCATTTCTATTGGCAACGCACACTTATAAGTCACTATTGGATAGAATAGTAGTCACGTGAATGCTCTTAGCCACTAGCAACTTACATGTATGTGTTGCCAATAGAAATGGCTGGGTGATTCCCAAGGTTATGCATCTATATTCTTCTATAATTTTCCTATTGCCTCATTATTTTTCATTTCTTATTTGTTTTCTATTTATCTTTCTGCTCTTGCTTCAAGTCTTAATTGTTATTTTTTACATATTAACTAGCTTAACTGGATGTTGAATTTGTTGAATTTATTTGCATTCATTTAAAATAACTGTAAACATTAACTGTTCTACTTAAAGTAAAAATGTGTGAATATTATTTTCTATTTCTTAGATTTCTATTTATTACATTTTTTTATTTTTGTAGTATTCAAATGTAAATGTGATTAGATCAAATTATTTATTGCAGTTCTATACATATTTCTAAGTTGGCCTTCTTATCAAAGGGTGGCTTTTATATATAGTCAAATCTATACGCTGCATTTTTTAACTTCAGACATCAAGTATTTTGATTCGACAATAAACTTGTATAGAATTTAAAAGCTAAATCTAGATATTGTGAGCCCAGTAGATTTAAAGTAGCAAAGAAGGTCGCCATTTAATTCAGGGGGCACCTTAAAGGGCGTCATTTAATTAAAGTTGCACTAAAAAGGGTCCCAGTTGACTCAGGGGCGCTAAAAAAGGCGCCAGTAAATTGAATGGGCGCTAAAAAGGATGCCACTTGACTCAAGGGGCGCTAAAAGGGATGCCAGTTGATTCGAGGGGCGTTAAAAGGGCACCAGTTGATTAAAGGGGCGCTAAAAAGGGTTTCAGTTAATTCAAGGAGCGCTAAAAAGGGCGTTAAAAGGCGCCAATTGATTCAGTGGCGCTAAATAGGCGCCAAAACTTGAGTGATAGAATCTTTTTCTTGATTAATAGGGTTGATTAAAATTGAGTCAACTGCGCATTTAAAGAATCGATTGTATCGAAATTTAGAAAGTAAATTCCCACAGAAGTTATTCACTTTTTTGAATCATTCTGCTTTGAGTTTATAAATTCCTTGCGCCTTTTCAAGCAATCAAGCTGTGCTCTCTTCTGCTTTTCCGTTGGTAAATCGTTGGAGATTTGAGTTGCAATCCAAGCGAAGCGGTCGACTTTGGCTTCTTTTATTCTCTCTCCTCTCCGTGTTCAGTGGCGCGAGCATTTGCCTTGCATTTGTGCCAGTTTTCGTGGCCTGTTTGGGCCTTATAACTATGACAGTTTCATTATGATGAGGGGGGGCAGTGAGTATGGTTATTTTCTGTTTCATTTCCTACAGTGCTTCCATCTCTGCTGTTGTGCAGTTCAAGATTCTTACGACTACGGGAATCTGGGGTCGGCAAAATCCATATCTGACCCTCGGGTCCTTTGAAACTTCACAATACAAATCTGGCCCGCTCAAGGTTTGTGTCTCTTCTCAGCTCTCTTCTCTTATCTCTCTTCTTTCCTCTTCCCTCTTCTCTCCCATCTTTCTCTTTATCTTCTCTCCCTTCTCTCATCTCATCTTTCCTCTTCATCATTCTATTAGCTGTCTGTTCCCTCATCTGGCCCGCAGTCATTAGCTGTACTTTTTATCTGGCCCTTAAGGCCAAAAAAAATTTGGCCAACCCCTGTTTTAGATAGATAATACAGCACCTCTTTGTGTGTTCTATATCTAGTTATGAGAGATAAAAATAACTTTTTTATTTCCAGAATTTTCCAGATTTTTAATAACTATTCTTTTGTCTATACCGATGCAGTTTTTGTTGCTTGTCAAGTCTCTGGAAAGAAAGATGAAATGAAAAGAAAACGTGGATGAGAGGGGAGAGAGAGTGAGAGAAGGATAGAGAAGATAGAACAAGGTGCGGCTAAGCATATATGGTTGTCAGGTTTAATCATGTGACCAACAAAAACCACTCTTCAGTATTAGAAGTAGCTGGCAAGGGGTTCTGTTGTACATTATTTTTATGACCGAAAGAGAATGCGTAGTTGGAGTACTTGTTTGCTTTTGGCTTGGGACCCATGCTCCGCGCTGCTCTGTGTTAAGCATCTCAGTGATGACGTTGTCGGACTGTACATTTCTATAATTGTTCAATGTGCAGTCTCATATACTCTGAGTAACCATAGAAAATTGTACTCAATATTTGGACCGAGAGTTCGGTGTAGAAAGAAAAGTTTTTTACACAAACCTCGGCTGCTCATTGGCTGAGATTTTGGAGACTGGCAGAGTGGTGGAGAAATGGGTGAGACGAAGGCTCAGAGAATATAGTTTTCCAGCTAAAAACTCAACAAACCAAACTGTTGTTAGGCACTTGGTCTGAAAAACAAGTTCTCCATCGCCACCGACTTAAAAGGTATTCTGTTATACAGAATATACTTGCGATTGTTTCCATTTCTTAGTAAAACTTTCACGCAGTCTATTTTATAGACAGCACAAGTTAGGCTGCTAGGGCTTTTTAGCTTCGTTTTTTGAGTTATGGAGGATAGCAGCGCATGGCTGCACCATATTCAAGTCTTTGATCACAGCAAGTACCCTTATTATTGCCATTTCCCGTCTGTGAAAGGCAACTACAGTAGCAAATCTGCTTTGACTGCTTCTGCTAGAAGTCTGCATCAGAATCTTCCCGCACTTTGCGAGCTTTGTAAGTGCCTTAATGCATCTGTCTATTCTGTCTATCTATCTATCTGTCTCTACCTATCTGTCTGTCTATCTATCTATCTATCTATCTATCTATCTCTATCTATCTATCTATCTATCTATCTCTCTATCTATCAATCTATCTATCTATCTATCTATCTATCTATCTATTATCTATCTGTCTATCTATCTATCTATCTATCTATCTATCTATCTATCTATCTATCTATCTATCTATCTATCTATCTATCTATCTATCTATCTATCTATCTATCTATCTATCTATCTATCTATCTATCTATCTCTCTATCTATCTGTCTATCTAACTATCTATCTATCTATCTATCTATCTATCTATCTGTCTATCTATCTATCTATCTATCTATCTATCTATCTATCTATCTATCTATCTATCTATCTATCTATCTATCTATCTATCTATCTATCTATCTATCTATCTATCTATCTATCTATCTATCTATCTATCTATCTATCTATCTATCTATCTCTCTATCTATCTGTCTATCTAACTATCTATCTATCTATCTATCTATCTATCTATCTGTCTATCTATCTATCTATCTATCTATCTATCTATCTATCTATCTATCTATCTATCTATCTATCTATCTATCTATCTATCTATCTATCTATCTATCTCTCTATCTATCTGTCTATCTAACTATCTATCTATCTATCTATCTATCTATCTATCTATCTATCTGTCTATCTATCTATCTATCTATCTATCTATCTATCTATCTATCTATCTATCTATCTATCTATCTATCTATCTATCTATCTATCTATCTATCTATCTATCTATCTATCTATCTATCTATCTCTCTATCTATCTGTCTATCTATCTATCTATCTATCTATCTATCTATCTGTCTATCTATCTATCTATCTCTCTATCTATCTGTCTATCTATCTATCTATCTATCTATCTATCTGTCTATCTATCTATCTATCTATCTATCTATCTATCTATCTATCTATCTATCTATCTATCTATTTATCTCTCTATCTATCCATCTATCCATCTATCTATCTATCTGTCTATCCATCTGCCTACCGACCTATTTTTTCGTATACGTATCTGTTTAATCGTGTGTTTCATTCTTGTCTATTAAAAGATTTCCAAGGTGTCGCCCCCGCAATGTGTATCACGCATGCCCCGAGAGATAATCTAGATTCCAAATAGTTTTTTTCGGTCAATTATTAGCACTGTATAACCATATTCATTATTCATCCACACGGTCTTGTTCTCGCCGTGTATGCACTGCCTTAGACTTAAATAAACAACCAATTGGCCCTAATAGAGTTACTAATATGTTATTAGTTAATATACATAATCATTCACTTGTGCTCACGTGAGCCGCGCGCTATCAAAACAATTTTTTAGCATGCTGTCACCCAACATGCAGGCTTAGTACACGTTCGCCTTTTCTCAAAATTTGAAAAGTCAAAGCAAGAAACCTCCACAAATAGATACAGGCGCTTGCTAAGCTTATCTGTGCCCACAGGACTGCATTCGCGCTTGGATAGGATAAACTTTCTGTTTAAAAAAACCCTATCACAGTGCAGTCCGTAGTTAACGTTTAAAATTAAAGCCAAGCGTTGGAAAATTTGAGTGGAAATTTTTTGTTCAATTTTTTTGGCCAGTGAATGAATGCAGTAACCGAGTGGTCAACTAATAAAATCCTATTGCCACAGGTTGTTGAGTTGGTTTTTGATTCTAGTAGGCCAGATAAAGAAACCAGCTCATGGTTGCAAGCTAGATGAGAAAGCAAAGTAAAGGGAATAGAAGACGACGAAAGATGAGACTTGAGAGGACCCGAAGGCCGGACAGAGAGGCTTCGTGGGCCGGAGTTTGCCGGAGTATTTAATTGAACTCTCAGTTTTTAGGGGAATTATAACCTTTTTATCCTGTTTCATCAATCAAATAAAGATTTGATATCCATTTTTTAACTTTCCAGACGTCTCATCTAAGTGGCT
>NIVC01000035.1:80000-220000 GCA_002269645.1 Macrostomum lignano | reverse complement strand
CAACCAAGAGACAGGGGCGCCAACCAAGAGACAGGGGCGCCAACCAAGAGACAGGGGCGCCAAACAAGAGACCGGGGCGCAACCAAGAGACAGGGGCGCCAACCAAGAAACCGGGGCGCCAACCAAGCGACAAGGGCACCGTCCAAGAGACCAACTGTTGGCGCCCCTTAGAATTGCGACTGCCTTGTATTAAAAGTCCTGCACACTCTACTCATGCAGTCACACACTCACACGGATGTACAGCAGCTGTGACTTTCAAATCGTCAGGCATTACAATTGTACAATTCAGTGGTTTCGGTAGATTGCTGAGCTGCCAAAGTCTGTCTGCAGATATTGTGAACTGGAAATTTTTGTCAGAAAGGCTAATAGTTTTTCTAGTTCAGACATTTTAATCTCTACAAAAATAACGCTGGGGCAGTTACTATATAAGGCTTTTCTATTCCTTCAATCCTTTGTTGTCTCCCTGCTGAGAGGCTAAGATTGCTGATACAGTTTTAAAAAGCTTTTTATGGTTTTTAAGATGTAAAAATTAATAATAATTTGTTACACCTGCTCCAATTGGCACAGATGTGCAACCCTCAATTACCCCAGCTAATGCTGACACCCGTTTTACAGTTGGGTGAACTGAGAAGTCTCCTATTAACTGCAGAGAGCCTGATCGTTAATTAAATTTGCAGTCGAGCCAATCAGACCGTCGATCGTCAGTGCCGTCAGGCGTCACTCCGACCACCCTAGTGGCCGAATTTCTCGAAGTATTTCTTCATCAAGCGCTTCGTCTGTCGGGCGCTTATCCACCTGGCTGTTTCTCTCGACGAGTGGTGTACGATTCGTCCGCCCCGGTGTACCGCTGCGCTGACGTTCAAGTTTCTAATTACGTTGGCGAACTGGCCTTGGCGTACGAGGCAGATGCTCGTCACGTTGACGCGATAGATTTATTTTTAGGCAGACGGCGCCGTTTGAGACTGCGACTGCGGCCACGTTCTAGCGATGCCTTCACTCTGGATGTCACTCATCTGGTTGATTGGCCCCTAGCTGAGCTGCAGTCGGCGTTCTGTCGCCTGTTGTTAGCGTTGAGCGTCTTGCCGATTCCACCGGACGCAGCCGAGGGCAGCAATTGGAGCGTGGAATTCGTTGAAGGCGGCTGCTACGAGGAAGGCGACGGATTCCATTTGGCTTGCTCGGTGGCTACAGAGTTCTATGCGATCGATCTGATGATTCAGCTGTTTTCTTAGGGCATTTGGCGAGTTTTTCTAGGGGTGACTTGGTCTTCCGTAACGCGACATTGATCCATGTCTTGAGCCATTGGACATTGACTGGCTAACTTTTTTAGCGTTTCTATGTTAAGTTGTCGGCGTTGAGGGGTTGGGCTAGCTATAACGTGTGTACATTGAGGGGTTGGGCTAGAGCGTGTCTACATGGAGGGTTCGAGCTAAAGCATGTGTACATTGAGAAGTTGGGTAAGAGCGTGCCTACATTGAGAGGTTGGGCTAGAGCGTATGTACATTGAGAGGTTGGGCTAGAGCGTATGTACATTGAGGATTGGCCTAGAGCGTGTGTACATTGAGAGGTTGGGCTAGAGCGTGTGTACACTGAGAGGTTGGGCTAGAGCGTGTCTACATGGAGGGTTCGAGCTAAAGCTTGTGTACATTGAGAAGTTGGGTAAGAGCGTGCCTACATTGAGAGGTTGGGCTAGAGCGTATGTACATTGAGAGGTTGGGCTAGAGCGTGTGTACATTGAGGTTTGGGCTAAAGCGTGTGTACATTGAGAGGTTGGGCTAGAGCGTGTGTACATTGAGGGGTTGGGCTAGAGCGTGTGTACATTGAGAGGTTGGGCTAGAGCGTGTGTACATTGAGGGGTTGGGCTAGAGCGTGTGTACATTGAGGGGTTGGGCTAGAGCGTGTGTACATTGAGGATTGGCCTAGAGCGTGTGTACATTGAGAGGTTGGGCTAGAGCGTGTGTACACTGAGAGGTTGGGCTAGAGCGTCTACATGGAGGGTTCGAGCTAAAGCATGTGTACATTGCATCGTAGCTTTGGACTTCATTTTTTGCTACAAAGTCTAGAAACGAAGGCAATCTTTAGTTTTGTGTTCCAGTCTGTCTATTTTTAAACAGTTTATTTTGCATGCATTTCAACTTGTTCTTTTCAGTAGCTAAGCATTTTTCTCCAGTTCTTCCTGTTTTGTTGATTATTAAAAATATACTGATTGTCGAGTTTCTGTTCAGTTGCATTAAAATTTGCGGTTATACTACGAGTACTTTAAAAATTTTGGTGCGTGGATTTTTGCTTGCTTTTTTAACGCCAGTAAAATTATTCCAGCTAGAGTTGCAGTGCTAGGCTGGGAAGTAAATGTCTGTTAGTTAATTAAAGAAAAATTTTAGAAATATCCCGAACTGGCTACTGTTAGTAGCTGTGTTTGCAGAGTAGCTACGGTTGCTGCAATACTGAGCAACACCAACCAGAGCGTGCTGGACGAATTTAACAAACTGGTCGAGCTGTTGTAGTCTACGCAGTAGGGGCACTGGAACGAGCCGCAAACTCTGCAGAGGTCGTTGGCCTGCAATGACCTTGTGCTGTACATTGTGTAGTTTCCATTGTCTGTAATGGTTTTTGTTTCAAAATTTGTAATAAAGTTTTATACTAGTTAGTTGGTCATCTCAGTTATACCATTTGGTCAGGAGGGAATTCCTTTGAATTTGCCAGTTTGGTCAGGAGGGAATTCCTTTGAATTCGCCAGTTTGGTCAGGAGGGAATTCCTTTGAACTTGCCAATTTGGTCAGGAGGGAATTCCTTTAAATTCGCCAGTTTGGTCAGGAGGGAATGCCACTAAATTCTACAGTTTGGTCAGGAGGGAATGCCACTGAATTCTCAAATTTGGTCAGGAGGGAATGCCACTGAATTCTACAGTTTGGTCAGGAGAGAATGGCACTGAATTCTCCATTTTGGACAGGAGAGAATGCCACTGAATTCTCAAATTTGGTCAGGAGGGAATGCCACTGAATTCTCAAATTTGGTCAGGAGGGAATGCCACTGAATTCTACAGTTTGGTCAGGAGGGAATGCCACTGAATTCTCAAATTTGGTCAGGAGGGAATGCCACTGAATTCTACAGTTTGGTCAGGAGAGAATGGCACTGAATTCTCCATTTTGGACAGGAGAGAATGGCACTGAATTCTCCATTTTGGACAGGAGAGAATGGCACTGAATTCTCCATTTTGGACAGGAGAGAATGGCACTGAATTCTCCATTTTGGACAGGAGAGAATGGCACTGAATTCTCCAGTTTGGACAGGAGAGAATGGCACTGAATTCTCCATTTTGGACAGGAGAGAATGGCACTGAATTCTCCAGTTTGGACAGGAGGGAATGCCACTGAATTGTCTATTTGGTCAGGAGAGAATGCCACTGAATTCTCCAGTTTGGTCAGGAGAGAATGCCACTGAATTCTCCAGTTTGGTCAAGAGAGAATGCCACTGAATTGTCCAGTTTGGTCAGGAGGGAATGCCACTGAATTCTCCAGTTTGGTCAGGAGGGAATGCCACTGAATGCGCTAACAGACTCACTATATGAGCCACAATTCTTTCTCCTTATTACTGACTAGCCTCAAAGTACTCGTAGATCTGGCAGCTCTGCTCGATGGTCGTGTTGGCCACTGGGTGCCATCGGGGCATGCGGATGGTCAGACAAGTCGACTGACGGGATGAAATCTGCAGAGCCATGATTTTTTATTGGTTGGTGTCGCTCACCGAGGGGGCGAATTATAATTTATTATTTTATCACATCGGTTCTCACATTAGTAAAGAAGGCCTTAACAGCGACCCGTCATTCCACAGGTGCCTGAGGTTGGGCACGGTTGGCCTCAACGCTAGCAGGAAATTTCTCAGGCCGTAGTTGCTCGAATGGTAGCCAGTGGGAAAGGTGAAGGACAGCAGACCCATGCCGCTAGTCTCGGAGCGTTCTGTCCAAGTCCATCTGGGAAATGACGTTTGAATCAGGTCATGTTGTTCATCTTGAATGATGCTAAATTGCTAAGATGTTCCTGTTGAGATCGCGCTGGGCCAGATCCCGCAGCGCTCTGACTGCAAACGCTGTGTCCTGAGTCGACACCCAGCCGTTTGCCGAATTTTTGGTCTCGGCTATGAAGTTTACGATTTTAGTAACGTTATGCTGCAGGCTTGCGCTCATGCTCTCTGCCGCATTGGTTGGTTTGGACTTCAACAAGGCGAGCAGAGCGAATGACGAGGCTTGAACCGCGTAAGCGTCGTTTGCGCCTTCGATGCGAGCTCTGCGATGGAATGATTTTAATGCATCTGTAAAACTCCCGTGCGCTGGAAACATTGCTGATCTTTTGTGTGAACTTTTTTCTTGTTGGCTTGTGGTCCAGAACAGATTTTTTAGTCCCAGATCTTCAGTTGCTGGGCCAGCCTCCCAGATCCTCAGTTGCTGGGCCACCAGCCTCCCAGATCCTCAGTTGCTGGGCCACCAGCCTCCCAGATCCTCAGTTGCTGGGCCACCAGCCTCCCAGATCCTCAGTTGCTGGGCCACCAGCCTCCCAGATCCTCAGTTGCTGGGCCACCAGCCTCCCAGATCCTCAGTTGTTGGGCCACCAGCCTCCCAGATCCTCAGTTGCTGGGCCACCAGCCTCCCAGATCCTCAGTTGTTGGGCCACCAGCCTCCCAGATCCTCAGTTGCTGGGCCACCAGCCTCCCAGATCCTCAATCCGAACTCCCATCAGATACCCAGCAATGCATTTGCTGCTCAGCAGCGAGCTCCCCAAACCTGATCAGAGTTCTCCCAGCGGAGTCGGTCTCCCTGGCAGCCGGTCGCACCCTCTCCGCAGCCCAGTACAGGTAATTATCAGTCCTGGCCGTCCTCTGCAACAAGTCTCTGGCCGCGAATTTCTCGCTACCCGATGGGGATCTTGATGGGATATGGGGATCTACTAGATAAATATTTAGACGAGTAGTTAGATGGGGATCTAGATGAGAAACTGGATGGGAATCTGGATGAGAATCTGGATGAGGATCTAGACAAGGATTATCGATGGAGATCTACATGTAGATGATTATCTAGATGGGACCTTGATGGGATCTAGATTTGGAGCTGGATGGGGATTAAGATGTGATCTAGATGGGACTGAGAGGATTGAGAGGATTTAGATGAAGATCTAAAGCGAGATGAAGGTCAGGATTGAGGATGTCTTACCGCCACATCAATAGTCACTGTCGAGCTGGCGTCCTCTGCAACCAGGGAGAGCGGCTCAGCGCCAGAGAGTGTGAGTGCGGTGAGCACTCCGCCCAAGAAGGCGAACGAACAAAAAGTGACGAGATTCAGGTCGAGCTTCTTTGGCAGCACGGGAAATTTAACCATCTTGGTGCTGCCGGCGGGAAGGTATACCATCGTGTGAGCGCTGTGATTGGCCAGCGATCTTACGGAGTAGCTGCCTTGCCGACTCAACGCGTCGACTTGGATGAATTCGACTTCGGAGCTTTTCTTCATTTCGACCAGAATCTGTTTTCGAGTGACATCGTGAGAAGCTCTTGAAGCATTGGGTCAGCCATGATGAAGAGCGACTGCATTTTTGTTATTTGGCTGGCCATACGCTCGTAGTTAAACGGGAAAACGGAGAAACTGGAAGAGAGGATAGAGAAATGAGTAGATAGTAGTAGAGAAAGAGGGGGAGAAGAGAAAAGAGAGTAGATGAGCGAAGGAGGGGAGAAGAAAGTAGGAGAGAGAGAAGAGAGGAGATGAGGAGAGGAGATGAGGAGAGGAGAGGAGATGAGGAGAGGAGAGGCGATGAGGAGAGGAGAGGAGATGAGGAGAGGAGAGGAGATGAGGAGAGGAGAGGAGATTAGGAGAGGAGAGGAGATGAGGAGAGGAGAGGAGATGAGGAGATGAGAGGATATGAGGAGATGAGAGGAGATGAGGAGAGGAGAGGAGATGAGGAGAGGAGATGAGGAGAGGAGATGAGGACAGGAGAGGAGAGGAGAGAAGAGGAGAGGAGATGAGATGAGATGAGGAGAGGAAATGAGGAGAGGAGATGAGGAGAGGAGATAAGGAGAGGAGATGAGGAGAGGAGATGAGGAGAGGAGATGAGGAGAGGAGAGGAGATGAGGACAGGAGAGGAGAGGAGAGGAGAGGAGAGGAGAGGAGAGGAGAGGAGAGGAGAGGAGAGGAGAGGAAAGGAGAGGAGATGAGGAGAGGAGAGGAGAGGAGAGAAAGTAGAGGAGACAAAAGAAAACGGGTAGAAGTGAGTACATCAGTGGGATCTCAATGCGATACTGCCAGCGGTCCCTACCTCAGCCCAGTAGTCGCCTCTGTTGAACAGGGCCACCCTGACGCCCGCGTACTCGCCACGGACCAGCCGCCTTGGCGCCTCCAACACCATGTAGAACCTTCGGCTGGGAGTGAACCGAATCGGCGACGTCTGCACTCGAATCCCACCGATTGGATCGATCTGAATCGCCCCGACAACCCAAGTGGTTTCTTGCTTAGGGATACCGGCTCGCTTGATTGGCGCTGTGCCGTCTGGGCTGGGGAAGTGGAGGAAAAATAATCAAGATCACACACCTGTTAGACAGTGTCACACCCTGTTAGATAGTGTCACACCCTGTTAGATAGTGTCACACCCTGTTAGACAGTGTCACACCCTGTTAGACAGTGTCACACACCAGCTGCTAGATCACCCTAACCACACACCGAACATAGAGTTCCTGCCACAGCCAGTTATCGTCGAACACACAATGTCGCATGACCGGTTCGATTCTCGGAGTGACTTGTCCAGGAAGCGGTTTTTCCTTCTCGGACAGAACTGACTCGCAGTTGAGTTCGTCCACCCCGGTCTCGCAGTCGATGTTACCGTCGCACCGGTGCCGATGCCCGTAGCACCTGTCTGGAGTTGAGTAGCACGGGAACGCTCTGTCGGGATTGAGCGTCTCGTTGCACGAGTCTGCAGGAGGGCAAACACAGGTGCGAATCTTAGTGCAATGCTGTGTGCATTTCCCACTACTGCGCAAGATACGAGCGTAGTTATGTGGGTAAGTCTCTCACAGCTAACAGGTTAATATCCTGGAACTAACAGGTGAATGTCTCATGACTAACAGGTAACTCTACCATGGCGAACAGGTAAATGTCCCATGGCGAACAGGCAAATCTCCTATAGTTAACAGGTAAATCTCCAATAATTGACAGGTAAATCTCCAATAATTGACAGGTAAATCTCCCATAACTAACAGGTAATTAACAGGTAAACTTCTTTCTATCAGGAAACTCACGCCAAAATTTGACAGCCCTATAATTGGCATCCGTGAACAGCAGCAGTCCAGAAAAGTTCATCGTTTTATTCGCGTCGGGACCCGCCGTGGCGGTGGCGAAGTGCACAGCGCTGGCCTGGTCGGCTCGGTCGTCCTCGAACCAACGATAGGACACCGGCTGCTCCGAATGCGCATCGGAGGAGCGGAGCTCGTCTATCAGCTGTTGGAGTTCGGTATGCATCAGATCAAAGAGCTGAACTCATTATGCTCAATAGTGAACTTTTTACTGAAAAGCACTGAGTTGTGGACTCCGCATCTCGTGTCCCTTCGTACATGTAGCATGTAGCAACGAAAGCGTATCGAGATGGCGCTCGATTCAATCACAAAACACGAAAGCTCCAGTGCATAAGTCTGGATAAGTTTTCAGGTTTCATAGTCTATTATCGATGTTTATACCTTCTATATCGAGGTTGCTATTGCTGTACTGTTCTATCTTGTCAGTATATGAAATTATTTGTCAGTTTGAGCAACTTGCCCGTGCATATATCATTTTTCTCACGTCGCGGAGATTACCAAACTAAAAAACTAGAAAACTCTCACCACTCGGATCAACCTGTGGGTGGCTTCTTAAAGCAGAGGGAGGGGTGGTCTTACGCCCCCGACTGCCGGAAATCCCGCGCGGCTGTCCCCAGTCCTTCCCCTGCCCTCCGTAAGGCCCTGCTTGGACTCAACCTCAGGGACATCAGGGCGGTGACCATGGCCCTCTCGGGACATGGGCTGTTTTGCCAGGCATCGTCGCCTACAGGTAAAAATCCGTAGCGAGGAATGCGCATTCTTCCCCTCGGAGCACTTCATTTGTGAATGCCCCGCCTTTACTCAGGACAGGATCAACTACCTCGGCCCGAACCCGGACCTCTGACGTTTTTAGGCCTCGAGAATCTCTACCAGCTTGTCCGCTACCTGGTCTACCGGGCGAGCGACCATCCACCTCCTGGACTTTCCGGAGGGGGACCGCGCTGCGGACACCAGCACCACCGGATCTCCCTGCGCGACACCGCAGCACCAGCTGCCTGTGGTCGCCAGGGGTTAGCGAAACGGCGTTGTATCGGGATGCCCAGAACCCCTGCAGCTGAGTCAAGTAAGTCAAAAGGAAAACTTACCAAACCTAAGATATTTTGAGCAGTTACTCACAGCATTTGGTTCCAATATGACTCTGCCGCCGAACCTCGCATACAGCTCGTAGGGCAGAGCGGACAGCAGGATATATGAACCAGGAGTTCCTCGAACTAACCTGTTAGGCTGTTACCGCTCAGGTCGGAGCCTTCAGTGAGGCTCACCCGAAGTGAGTCCATGGTTGGCGGGCTCACAAAAAAGCTGAGAGCGTCGGTGACCAGCTCTCCGTCTGGCTTCATGAAGTAGGCCACAACTCTTGCCACTGGCGCCATCTCTCGCGACAGCGCGATGGAGAAGGTCTTGGCCAGAGCACCGCTCGGCATGCTGACAGTGTCGCTGAATGCGATGTTCCCTCCAGCCTCGATGAGGTGGTGAATCTCGGGCGTAAAGTGAGTAGTTCGAATGTTGAACACCATGTAGCGATCTGCGGCCGGTCTGTCAGTAGAAGTGCTCATTCTGAGATAAGCTCCTGTGGCCGAGTAGTGACGAAAGATGAACTGCTCAGCAGTCTTTGCGGCCGAACTGCCTTCAGACTGGAGCACCGCCACCAGCCTGTAGTTGATGCAGTCTCTCGTGGTCGGCACAGTGTAGCGAAGTATTGAGTCATCAGGAATGGGAATCCCCCGATCCGCATTCACCAAATTTCCAGTGTTGCATTAGAGATTCACGTTCACGTGCCGCCTGCGCAGATTCGGCTTCCTGCCGTCCGGTTGAAAAATGTGCATCTGAAATTTGAGCAGACGAGCACAGCGGTAGCAAACCAATCAATGTCACTGGTTGGACAGTGGCTAGTTAAAACTGACGCCATACCAAAGCGATGAAAGGAAATCCGGGTTTGAACTGACTCGACCGCCCAGGAACTTGATGTTCGGCGTTTCTCGGAATATCACCGTGTGAGCGGCGTGCGAGATGTTCAACAGGTAGTACCAGTCCAGTACGCTGGCGTCCACTGTCACGTCGATGTCGTCAACTAGCGCTGCCATTTTCAGCTCCTTCTTGATCTCGCTCATCGTGAACAGAAACGAAGCCCGTCCTTTGAACTGTCAAGTTGATTCGTGTAAAATTGATGTGGCTTTTCAGTGCTACAGTAGGTGGTGTCTTAAAGAACTTTGGTAGCTACATGTAGATAAGCGACAAGTACTTACATACGGTATGAATCGCCACATGGTTCCCAATGGTGAAGTCTCGGTCAGCGCGCCTCTGTTTCTAAACTGTAATCGCAGGGTTGCATTTCCTGTAGTGGGCGCATTGGTCGTGTGATTGGCCTCCAAAATGCCGTAGACACCGAAGGAGAACTCGGAGAGTTTCAGCGGCAGGCTCACGTTGACGGACAGCGGGCCACTGTTGGTGTTGTAGAACACTGTGAAAGATTTCTCCGTAGCGAAGTTCTCGCGACTGCAGCGAATCTTCCACTCGCCGTGACTGCAGGTTGGGGGCAGCTGGAAACTCAACTCAATATAGCCTCGGGCATTGGTTCTTGGTGAAAGCCATCGTCTCACGGCGATGCCGTTTGAGTCCACAACCTCGATGGTGTTCAATACTCGACTCTTGACCGTCAGATCAGCTCCATACGGTATCACTCGGAACTTGATTAGATCGCCCATTGCATAAATTGGCTTTGAGAACTGAATGTATGTTGAGAATAGTTTGGGCTCGACCAGCAGTTCCGTTCTGTTTTGAAACAACAGACCAGCCTTCGACTCGATGGATCCTTCAACAAGGATGCTGTACTTCCCCAATGGAGCATTCTCTGGCACCTGAAGTGCAAATACGAGTAGTTCAAGCTTAAGGCATCACAATATTGTTGGTATCGCACGTTAGTTGAATGCTTTGATAGTGATTTTGGCTATTTTCTGCATGCTGTGTTGCAACAAAAAATCTCAAATCTTATCTTTCAGCCTGAGCAGGTCTCTTCGTCCTTCTCTACCTGGCATTGCGTTCAGCATGTTCTGTTATAGCGCTTTTAGAGTGGAATATGCTATTTGGCATTGCGTTCTGTCCGCTAAATTACAGTATCTGCCGCGGTGCAGAGAATAACTTTCTATGAATCGCACTAGTGACCGACTCTCAAATTTACTCACCGTTAGGAAAAGCGGTCGGGTTGCTGGTTTAGTGAATTTCTCTGAAGCGAAGGCCAGTTCTCGTTCCGGTTGATCAGCTTTGCCAGATTTGGCGTCCGGCTTCGCTCTTAGAGACACTCTAAATGAGAGGCTGCCGTGCAGGAGACGGAATACCGTGATGCTGATTCTGCTCTGGACGAATTTTCTTTGGCGCTAACAGCAGATAGGTTCTGTAAGATTTTTGTTTATTTGGCCGGAAGGTGTCTGAATTTGCTCTGGACGAATTTTCTTTGGCGCTAACAGCAGATAGGTTCTGTAAGATTTTTGTTTATTTGGCCGGAAGGTGTCTGAATCGGTTATTAGACAGTACGGATTGACTGACTGCATGCCGTTACTTACGGGGTTGAAGACAACTCTATGGACGTTTGTGGTAGAAAAGTTAATTGTTGCTGTTGCTGTTGCTGTCGCTGTTGTTGTTGTTGCTGTTGTCGTTGTTGTTGTTGTTGTGCCAGATACATCGCACCTGAATCAGGGACGGTGCCCGACTCCGGGCGCTCTTCGCCGCCCCAAAAAGTGACGTTGCCTCCCCGCTGCGAGAAAGACGCGGTGCCGGATATGGCCTGCTGGTTACCTGGGGGCTGCTTCATAATAATCTGCGCACTGCTCATTGACTGTGAACAATAACTCAGCAGAATGAGCAGTGAAATGGCAACCAATTTAACTCTAAATTGGATTAACCTCGTTTCGCAGAGCATCTCACCTCTGATAAGTGATTGAAAATTTTTTAGCATTAATAAACATGCAGTTGACATGCAGATGTTCAGAAATATGTCGACGTGTGGCTCTGGTATCGGATTTGCTCTTCAAGGTGATTCCAAATTTGATTGCAAATTTTGACAGGTGGCTGTCTTAGAAAAGTAGCCTCAAAGTGAAACCTACGGCCTGATATTTTCTTTAGAAAAATTCAAATTTAAAGAAAAACTTGACTACTTAAACTTTAGCAATTAACGAGATAAAGTCTGACTTGAGGTGGGGCAGGTCGGCTCGGCTCATTCACGGAGCGGCAGGTCAAGTGTTCAAAAATTCAACGAAACCGCTTGCTTTGAGTTGCCGCCCCCCGCGAAAGCGGCTTCCATGTCTTTAAGGCCCAAACACAGACAATAAAAAATTTAGGAATAAACTATTTATTTGTTAAGCTCAAATTATGAGACGCGCCTGTACAGGCTGATGACAGCATTTATTAAACCTAATTTTCAAGTTACTAAATCGTCCTAATTATCAACATTATAGGCAAGTTGGATACGAAGTCTCACAAAATCCATGCTACTTGGCCAGCTCAGGTGAAAGAGTGCAATACTAGTAAGGTTTTTACTGAGTCAGCAGAAAAACGCATTTTAGGCTGCTACTGAGAAACTCAACGACTTATTTTCGCAATAACAAAGTATCTTTATCGAATTTGAGTAAAATATACTTGTATTCGAATAATTACTGCAAATATAGTGTCTAAATATACATAATAATAGGAATAAAATTTGATTTCATCTGTCCTAATGGTTTTATGTGCAACCGACAGCTCAGCCGTAGGCGGCGCATTTGAAGGCTGCATACGGCTGTTCAGTCCAAGGACTGGGGGTTGCCACACACACCCTCAATTACCACCCATTTTACAGCTGGGTGAACTGAAGCAATGTAGAGTTAAGTGTCTTGCTCAAGACACAAATTGTTCCGAAGTGGGTCGAGAATCAGAGTCCGACGCTCTGACCACTAGGCTACAACCATCTGATGATGCATGTTTTGAAAATGAATCAAAAACGTGATTTTAAAGAAAATGTACGTGATGTTCATAGTTTGGAAAGAATAGCGCTGCAGAGTGTTATGCACCTGTAACGGACACTACAATACACTGTGGCATGTGGCACTGCAATAGCTGAGCTCTGCAATAACTCTTTAGCTGGTTTAGCAGGACACTTCAATTGTAGCTTTACGCCAGCCCATTAGCAGCAGTGCTACAGCAGCAAGGAGCACGGCAACTGTTGGCTGAACGACAGTCGCGAAGTTGTAGTCAGGGCAGTAGGGGCACTGGAACGAGCCGCACACCTTGCAGATGTCGGCGCTGTGCAGACTGGTTGCTTTGTAGAGCGTGAAGTTCCCGTTGTCTGATTGGGATTGACAGGTTCAAAGCTTGTTGCGTGAATGTTTGGCTCGTAATGCATGTAAATTAAATTGCTGTGAACCCTGATACACTAATTCTATATACCCTAATCTGGCGCTGTCTCTGCAGCTAGGATAGCGCTTAGCCTATAACATCTGATTTCGGACGTCAGAAATCTATATCATTGTCATTGAGTGATCCAACGGCTTACCATTTTCGAAGTACTCATAGACTGAGCAGGAATGCTCAATTGTAACATTGGCGACAGGGAAAAATCGTGGAAACGTCAGCGTTGTGCAGGTTGTCTCAGTTGACGTGATCTGAATAAATTTGACACGAATTTGTAGGTGCTACTACTACTACAGCTACCACTACTACTACTACTACTACTACTACTACTACTGCTACTACTACTACTACTACTACTACTACTACTACTACTACTACTACTACTACTACTACTACTACTACTACTACTACTACTACTACTACTACTACTTCTACTACTACTGCTGCTACTACTACTACTACTACTACTACTACTACTACTACTACTACTTCTACTACTACTGCTACTACTACTACTACTACTACTACTACTACTACTACTACTACCACTACCACTACTACTACTACCACTACTACTACTACTACTACTTACTACTACTACTACCACTACTACTACTACTACTACTTACTACTACTACTACTACAGCTACCACTACTACTACTACTACTACTACTACTACTACTACTACTACTACTACTACTACTACTACTACTACTACTACTACTGCTACTACTACTACTACTACTACTACTACTTACTACTACTACTACTACTACTTACTACTACTTACTACTACAGCTACCACTCCTACTACTACTACTACTACTACTACTACTACTACTTACTACTACTACTTACTACTACTACTACTACAGCTACCACTACTACTACTACTACTACTACTACTACTACTACTACTACTACTACTACTACTACTACTACTACTACTACTACTACTACTACTACTACTACTACTACTACTACTACTACTACTACTACTACTACTACTACTACTACTACTACTACTACTACTACTACTTACTACTACTACTACTACTACTTACTACTACTTACTACTACAGCTACCACTACTACTACTACTACTACTACTACTACTACTACTTACTACTACTACTACTACAGCTACCACTACTACTACTACTACTACTACTACTACTACTACTACTACTACTACTACTACTACTACTACTACTACTACTACTACTACTACTACTACTACTACTACTACTACTACTACTACTACTACTACTGCTACTACTACTACTACTACTATTATGTATCAGGTAAATATAGTCAAAATGCCATTCAAAGCATCGTGGCGGTCAGCTTACATTTGAGAAGAACAAGTTGACGGTGTTACCAGACAGCCAAATGTGCCGCAGGCCTCTAACATTGGATCCCTGTACGAAGTTTCTCCATTTGTAATTGCTAGCAAAAAACCCTGACGGAAGTGTGTAGGATAAAATAGCCATGCCGCTTGTCTCAGATCGCTCTGTCCAGAGCCACCTGAAAACCGCACCAGAGAACTTAAAAATAATAGCTAAACTAGGCATTTAACCGATTACATCTTCAGTATAACGATAGTAGTTTGTAAGGCTATTGCGTCTAAAATCGTAATTCGATAGACAAATAAACAAAAAAATCTGAATGAAGATTTTGTAACTTACCGGGCGCAAGACGTCATGTGTAGCAAGCTGCCGTTTTTACCAGCAAAGTTCGGAACGCAAGACACTTCAAAGGTGCGAAAAGAGTTCTCAGGCGTGACAGGATCGGCTGCGTTTTTCACCTGGAATTCATTCTCGACACTCTTCGTTACGTACAGTTGTAGGACAGCCCGGCCGCTGCCCGAGGCCTTGACCGTGACTTCTCCCCAGGTGTCCGCGTCTCCCAGGGCATACGTCTGGGGCACGGTGAGGTTGCTTCCGTCCAGAAAAATCGACCTCGATTTGCTAACATCCGAACTGGGGGAAATGTCCACCCGGATGTTGTAGATGACCCGGTTCAAATCCAGCTGGGCTATCTCGCGCAACGCCCTGATAGCAATGATGGTGTCTTGAGTAGATATCCAACCCTGAGCCATGTTTTTGGTTTCAGACAGGAAGTGAACAATCTTTGTGATGTTGTTTCTTAGTATGCTGTCGGTACTTGGCGATCCCGTTTTGAACAGGGCGAGCAGAGCAAATCCAGTGGCTTCCACAGCGAAAGCGTCGTTGGGCCACTCGATTCTGGGCTTGATGATCACCTTTCCGGCCGTGTCGGGCTCTCGGATCAGCGGCCGGAGCCGGCGAACAGCCCAATAGAGATAGTTGTCAGTGCGTACTGAAGACAGTAGCATGTCTCGCGCTTTGAACTTGTAAGTCGTGTCCGAGTCAAATGTCAACGCGTAAGCTGTCATGGCCAGGCAGAGCGCGTTGTTTCCCATCTTGGGCAAATGGCGGCGCAGATACGATAGAGCTGCAGAGCTGATGGTGCTCGCCAGGGGGCCGAGCGGTTTCGGAATGCTAGGATGCGAGGTCGCCAACACGGAGAGGGCCGTTATCGTGACACGCTCTAAGTAGGGATGAAACGCTGGATCTACCGGAACGTCGTTGATGTAAATGTTAAAGTATTTCAGATCCCATTGAATCGAGTCGGTAAATGATCCGAAAAATTCCGGATCGCCGGTTCGAACTTGAGTTGCGTTCAAAAATATCAAAAGTTTTTTAAAGATGTCTGGACTGATGTATGTTATTTGATCCCATTCTGAGAAGGAGGTCTCAGCCAAAGTGTACAGCCCCAGGGCCGTCAGAAACGTGCTAGTCTCGTTGGCAAACCGTTCGGGAAAGTTGGAAATTCCGCCGCTAGTTGGCTCAATGAAAAACGTTAACCGAGCGAACTGGGTGTTAACGTAAGTCAAAGTGCTCTTCAGAGTGGCATCCTGCAGCTGCTTAGTCATCCGGAGGTAGTGCAGCATTTGCACATTCCTGTTCATGTTGAATAGGACGCTCTCGGCGGAGCCAACGGGCTTCCAAGCTGAACAGGAGGCGTCACAGTAGGGCTGGTCGGGGCCAAGCGTTGGGCCTACAATGTCGCCAACCACCGTCAGGTACGCAGCTTTTGAGCCTGGCACGTAGCGTCTCCAGCGTTTCTCCGGCTCAACAAAAGTCTGCTCAGCGATGATGAAGAAGTTCTGCGCTAGCAGCTCGGAGTTGTCGACGAGATCTATTAGAATTGGCGAACTGTAGGAATTCGCGACTCCGTTTATCTAAAAAGAAGCCATTAACAATGATTGCAATGATTATGCATATGTGTAAGTCAGATTAAAGCAAGTTTCAATAGATCTATGATTAGTTATAAATAGCGAATCCACTTACTAGAAAGTCGATATAAACCACTCGTATACCAAGTGTATTAAATCATTTGTAGAACCTTTTTCATTTTAAAACCTTAGCTCCATGCCTCTGCATTGATGCTCCTCCAATTTAGTTTGTTTTAATGCTTCACTCGATACTAGATCTGTATTTTCTATGTAGCTAATTTATCATTTCTTCCCATTTCATTCCTAGTTCATTTATCGTTATTTATGACATGCAATGCAGCCGAAGCACTCACCGAGATGGGAATAGTTATAGCGGAGCATTCCCCGCCAATAAACGAGTAGGTGCAAAAGCTGATGGTAACTTTGCCAGTCTGTCGCGGCAACACGGGAAAATAGATCATTGTATGCCCGCCGCCTCTCAGGTAGACCAAAGAGTGAACGTCAGAGTTAGACACCAGCTCCGGTGAGTAGCTGTTCACCTGGCCGCCGGCTCCAACAGAAACAAAGTCGTAGTCCTTGCTCTTTTTGAGAACCACCAGTACCTTTGTGAATGGGTTTAGGTTTAGCGTACCATTATAAGCTTAACAATACACTTAGAAGATAGGAAAAATCGTGATTTCGCTGGAACTTTTTTGCCGGAAGAATAAAGGAAATCCTGAAAAGGTTATCAAGATTTAAGACTGTGATATAGTTGTACTTTTAGTTGTCTATGCATCCGCCTACAATCATATTCCGCAAACGCAAAGCAAGGACTCCAGGGAACTCTCAACATCGAATCAAACGTGGGTCTTCAAGCATAGGTACACTCCTAAGTAAATGAGATAATATCTGAGAAAATATCAAAAAGTGATTCAATCGAATATTAAGTTTACCTCAATCCAGTAGTCCCATCTGTTGAAGAGCGCCACTCTGATTCCGAGCTGTTCGCCCCAAAACGCAGATTTTGGCGCTTCCAGTCTCATGTAGAATCTCCTAGTCGACGTGAACATTGTCGGGTCCTCTTGCACTTGAATGCCTTTTTCTGGATCGATAGCGATGGCCCCGATTACCCAACCGGTCTCAAGTTTGGGAACTACGGCTGTGTTTATTGGCACTTTGCCATTTAAAAATGGTCTGAAATGGGATCAAATGTATAATTAAGTACTATTTTTTATACAGCTAGTGTTCATCGAGAAATAGTTAAATCCGTAGACGAATGAAGAAAAGGATTAACCATTGAGGGTATACATTTAAGAGCGGTGGAATTAAGGATGACACATAACAACTGGATTGTCAGACTACTCCACTCAAAAGGGTTGAATATGCCAAAAATATGACTCGCAAAACCCCTGCTTCCTGCTCATGGGCTGCTATTTTTAGCTCATTTGCCATACCGACCTATGAAAAAAACAGTGCAAAAACACTGCTTGCTCAGCAGCGCGGCTGGAATAAAAAACCCCCAGCCGGCGGAGGGGGGGCGCCCACCCAATTAACACGAGACAGCGTACACACGCGGCGGAGGATGGGGCATACAGAGAACGAGCGCGCTTGGGCACTAAAGCCGGTTTGCTCAAGGCAAGCCTAACGCAAACTGCAGAAAATTTTACGCTCTCATAGGAGTGTATTTGCAAGGTTGTTATATGTCTTCCTTTTGTGTTTGAAACCCTCCAGCCTATGAGCATGAAGAAGGGGTTTTGCGAGTCAAAATTTAAGCATACTTTAGCGCCATTCTGACAATCCAGTTGTTGTATGTCATCCTTGTCGGGGGAAAGGGAAGAGGTTTGTCTCACTGTGACTGTACATTTAAGAGCGGTGAAATCTATGAGCCAGGGGAAAGGGGAAGGGTTAGTCTCACTTCGACTGTACATTCAAGATCGGTGGAATCTATGGGCCCGGGGAAAGGGGAGGGGTTGGTCTCACTTCGACTGTGCATTTAAGAGAGGTGAAATCTATGGGTCTTGCAGCGACTGTACAGTTAATGAGTTCAGCCGTCTGGAATATTAAGAAGACTCGTCTAATTAAAGGCTCGCCTAACTTTAGGCCGAATACTGTATATACTAAATCTGACGTGTTGTTTGTATGCATGTATGTGTTCGATAACTCCTCCTAAAATGCTGGAAAGTCAGCGTTGAAATATTATATAAATCCCTCATCTGTACACATTTAACTAAAAAGTTAAAAACGGAAGCTAATTACTTGGCGTATAAATCCTGCCAGAGCCAGTCTTCGTCGTATATAAAGTGCCGAAACATGAACTCAAAGTAGGGCTCCACATATCCAGGAACATCTCTGTAGCTGTCGCTCTCGCAGTTCATCTCGTCAACCCCTGTTAGGCAGTCAATTTTACCGTCGCATTTCTGCCTGTAGCCGTAGCACTCGTCCGGCTTCGTGTAGCAGGGAAACGCCCTCTCGGGGTTCAGCGTCTCGTTGCAGGTGTCTGGAAATGGAAAGGTGAATAGCTAAGTACGTGTATATACTGGTTCACTGGTGCATCCCCTAGCTTTTCGCTGCCTCGCCGTCACCACACTCGGTTTGTCTTTGCCTCCTCTTCACTAAAAGCCTTCTTGTCACCAAAATCAGGTGCTTTGCGCGCCTCTGTCTCTCAAGTGGGTGACTATGGGCCGTATGAAGAAAGCTCTGTCTAGGGTAGTCCGGTCTTGAAAGGCTAGTCTGGACTTGGATTTGGTATGCAGAAACGCAAAGTTAGACCGGTCTACTATAGACAGAACTGGGGTAGCTGGACCATAGACCATAGACTGAACTACCCTAGTCCGGACTAGCTAGTCTGGTCTAAGCTTTCTGCATACGGCCCACTGTCTCTTGGTTGTCTCTAAAGTTTCTTATCTCGGTCCCCAGAGCAGTCTTGATCATAGAGATCATATATGCTCTAGATAGACCACTCTCCGATGGTGACGTATGGTCTTGATGCTCTGTTCGGATCTGCCTTTTAGCTGGCCTAAAACGGATTGAAGCTTTTACCATAAACAACCTCAAACGATCTTGAAAAAAATCTGGCAGCAGAGACGACATAAAGAGTCGATTCTTTTCATAAAATAATAAAATGTCTGCCTCCCATCAAAAGAGTCCCATTTATCGTTCCGAAGTAAAAAATGTTAGCATAATTTCAAATTTTGCTGGGGTTTCTACACTTACGCCAGAAGGAAACGCTGCTGTAGTTTGAGTCGGTGAACATGATCAATCCAGAAAAGTTCATGGTCTTATTGGCATCGGGTCCCAGAGTGTGCGAGGGGAAGTATCTGGCCTTGGGCGTGTCAGAGATGTCATCGAACCAGCGATACCTCAAAGGCTGATCAGCGAAGCTTTCGTATTGAAGCAGTTCTTCGATTAACTGAAATTTCGATGAGGAATTCGGGAATATTTAAGCAATTATAATGAAAAAACTACTTGTACAACTGTCATTAACTTTTATTTACCGCATTCGGCTCCAGAATGACCCTGGATCCGTACCTCAAGTACAAGTCGTATGGCATAGTTGAAAGCAGGATAAATGAGCCTGGCGAAGCGCCAGACACCCAGCCTGTGACCGTCTTGCCCGACAGATCTGAGCCCTGATGCATGTCAATCTTGACCGAGTTCATTCTGAGTAGCTCGACAAAGAATGTGAAGGAGTCGGTGACCAGCTCACCATCCGGTTTCATGAAGTAGACAACCATCCTGGCTACTGGCGACATCTCTCGCGATATGGCGATGGAGAATGTCTTCGACAGCACCCCGGCTGGCATCCGGATAATGTCGCTGGACAGGATATTACCAGCAGCTTGAATTAGGTAGTGAATCTCCTGTGTATAATAGGTTGTCCGAATATTAAACACCATGTATTTATCCACCGAGGGCTTGTCAGTCGATGTTGTCACTCTCAGGTAGGCTCCGCTAGGAGAGTAGTGGCGGAACACGAACTGTTCAGCCGTCCTCGTCATCGACGTGCTCGATGATTTCAGCAGGGCAAACAGTCTGTAGTTGGTGCAGTTTCGGCCAGTCTGAATGGTGTACCGAATCACCGAGTCGTCCGGTACGGGAATTCGCGAATCACTTTTTATTAGTGCACTCGTGTCGCAGTAGACCTCGATGCTGACGTAGCGATAGCGGAAGTCCGGCTTTCGACCGTCAGCTTGAAATATTCGAATCTGGGTGTTAAGTAACCAGGGTTAGTCATTTTTTAATGAGAGGGTGGAGTAGCTCAGCGGTAACGCACTCTCGTGCTCAAGTCCCAGGTTCGAAAGCTGCTAGCTTAATTTGAGGTTCGTTCGTGAAAATTGACCCGGAGCTTCTTGTGCGATTTTCGCGCCGTATGAGGCCCAAAACCCCAAGGTACGGTGTGTGTGTGTGTGTGTGTGTGTGTGTGTGTTTGCGCACGGGGCATTTGTTGGGCCATACGCGTACAACGGGACCCGCACTGTTGGGCCAAAAAAAATGTTGGGACTGTCCCATCAAGTCCGTCCAACACTTCCAAAAAACTTACAATAGCAGCTCAAAAAAATACTCTATGGATTCAGCTCGACAGCCTCTTTTTGATGGTGCAACTCATTTTTAATAATTTTACTTTCTGAGTCCATAATTAAGCAAAAACTGGCGTCCCAATAAGGAAAAATGATACAAAATTCGACCAAATCACTATTGGGACACTGAAATGGCTAATCTGCTCCCGCATATTTTTATTGGTTTTTTCTCATATTTTTACTAATAGTAGATTTCAAGCGCATTCATTTGCTGCAGTCTTTGTTTCAAGACGTAAATACATAGCATACATTAAAATACATACAAAGCAAAGCATAGCAAAACACTTTTAAGGGTATTTTATTGTCAAAGGATGGTTCTGGATGGAGATAAACCTAAAGAAATGACAAGGGCTTACATGTACTTCTGACTGTGATGGGCATCAGTACTCTACACGAACTAAATTGTTAGGACAGTGTTGCAGTGTTGAATACAACAGCCCACTCTTGTTAGGACTCATGCTATTGACTGCTGCGCGCATTCGATATTCTATAAATTGTTGGGACTGTGTGCTAGAGTGTCGTTTACAAAAGCCCACTCATATTAGGACTTACCCCGTACATGTTAGGACTAAGCCCTACCCCCCTGTGTACATGGCTCCAATTTACCAGAGTCCCCTTGCTAGTTAAGTGTACTTTTATTTTGGTCTATTATTGACGCCACCCCGCAAACGTACGGTAAAACTAAATTGGCATGTACTCGCTATGCTGAAATCAATGGTCAACTCTGCCTCTGCCATGGCACCCGAGTCACCATGGTATGGAAAGAACAGCATGGAATGGCACAGCGAGAAACATGTAAGTGGTATTAAAAAACTTTGTCGGAAACAAGAAGCATTTATATTTAAATGCTATAAAAAATACTGCTCCTGCTAAGCAGTACCTACCTTTACTTCAGGTATATCACCTTTGATCAAATGCCATGTGGCGCAATTGCCAAAGGATCCGTCGACTTTAACCGGTAAGCTGTAAAAGCTTTGAGTAAAACTTGACATTTCGTCTGAATCCATTGACATTCAATAGCCTACGTGTCCAACCACAAAAATTATAAGTTTTGTACTTTTAACTCTCAGATCGGGTCTTAGCAGATTCTATAGCTATGCATGCAAGGGCCCCTCAGAAGAGATGCTTTAAACACTACAGTGCTTTTTCCTAGCAATTATTGGGACACGAAGTGTTGGGCCACTGTGTGTGTGTGTAGTGTGTCTAGTTTTTTCCGCATTTGTTAAGTCACCTAAAGAACTCAATTAATAAAGGGCTCCAGAACAAATTGATGGGCAAACGGATGACACACTGCACAGAGACTTGTTGGGACATATTAAAACAGCTTATTTTAGAATGAGTACACTTTACTAAAGTAGAATGCTCCTACAGAAAGCTGCAAGCAAACTAGCATCTTCTGGAGCTGACATGCAGAGAAGAATGATTTTGTCGTCCTTGAAATCACTAAATAGATATGCGAAATCGATCTTTTGCTAATCCCACCACAGGTTCCAGTGAAAAGAAGAAACGAAACCCATTGACTAAATTGGCAGTCGACTCAATCGATGCCGACTGCAACGGACCTGTCAGCTTCGAACTCAGGAGAGCAGCTAATAGTCTACGAGAGTAATGCTAGATGCCAGAATGCTTCACAGCATCAAAGTCTTTAAAGCAGAAGCTTCAATAAAAGGTTAGTTCATGCTGTGGCTGCATTCGTTTTCGTGTCTAGAAGCGTTATAACTTTTGTACTTTTAACTCTCAGATCGGGTCTTAGCAGATTCTATAGCTATGCATGCAAGGGCCCCTCAGAGGAGATGCTTAAACACTGCAGTGCATTTTTCCTAGCAATTATTGGGACACGAAGTGTTGGGCCACTGTGTGTGTGTGTCTAGTTTTTTCCGCATTTGTTAAGTCACCTAAAGAACTCAATTAATAAAGGGCTCCAGAACAAATTGATGGGCAAACGGATGACACACTGCACAGAGACTTGTTGGGACATAATAAAAACAGCTTATTTTAGAATGGGTACACTTTACTAAAGTAGAATGCTCCTACAGAAAGCTGCAAGCAAACTAGCATCTTCTGGAGCTGACATGCAGAGAAGAATGGTTTTGTCGTCCTTGAAATCACTAAACAGATATGCGAAATCGATCTTTTGCTAATCCCACCACAGGTTCCAGTGAAAAGAAGAAACGAAACCCATTGACTAAATTGGCAGTCGACTCAATCGATGCCGCTGCAACGGACCTGTCAGCTTCGAACTCAGGAGAGCAGCTAATAGTCTACGAGAGTAATGCTAGATGCCAGAATGCTTTACAGCATCAAAGTCTTTAAAGCAGAAGCTTCAATAAAAGGTTAGTTCATGCTGTGGCTGCATTCGTTTTCGTGTCTAGAAGCGTTATAACTTTTTGTACTTTTAACTCTCAGATCGGGTCTTAGCAGATTCTATAGCTATGCATGCAAGGGCCCCTCAGAGGAGATGCTTAAA
This sequence comes from Macrostomum lignano, assembly GCA_002269645.1. Lineage (NCBI taxonomy): Eukaryota > Metazoa > Platyhelminthes > Macrostomidae > Macrostomum > Macrostomum lignano. The sequence goes on along the minus strand of NIVC01000035.1, from coordinate 197,012 downwards.
CACTGCAGTGCATTTTTCCTAGCAATTATTGGGACACGAAGTGTTGGGCCACTGTGTGTGTGTGTCTAGTTTTTTCCGCATTTGTTAAGTCACCTAAAGAACTCAATTAATAAAGGGCTCCAGAACAAATTGATGGGCAAACGGATGACACACTGCACAGAGACTTGTTGGGACATAATAAAAACAGCTTATTTTAGAATGGGTACACTTTACTAAAGTAGAATGCTCCTACAGAAAGCTGCAAGCAAACTAGCATCTTCTGGAGCTGACATGCAGAGAAGAATGGTTTTGTCGTCCTTGAAATCACTAAACAGATATGCGAAATCGATCTTTTGCTAATCCCACCACAGGTTCCAGTGAAAAGAAGAAACGAAACCCATTGACTAAATTGGCAGTCGACTCAATCGATGCCGCTGCAACGGACCTGTCAGCTTCGAACTCAGGAGAGCAGCTAATAGTCTACGAGAGTAATGCTAGATGCCAGAATGCTTTACAGCATCAAAGTCTTTAAAGCAGAAGCTTCAATAAAAGGTTAGTTCATGCTGTGGCTGCATTCGTTTTCGTGTCTAGAAGCGTTATAACTTTTGTACTTTTAACTCTCAGATCGGGTCTTAGCAGATTCTATAGCTATGCATGCAAGGGCCCCTCAGAGGAGATGCTTTCAACACTACAGTGCATTTTTCCTAGCAATTATTGGGACACGAAGTGTTGGGCCACTGTGTGTGTGTCTAGTTTTTTCCGCATTTGTTAAGTCACCTAAAGAACTCAATTAATAAAGGGCTCCAGAACAAATTGATGGGCAAACGGATGACACACTGCACAGAGACTTGTTGGGACATAATAAAAACAGCTTATTTTAGAATGGGTACACTTTACTAAAGTAGAATGCTCCTACAGAAAGCTGCAAGCAAACTAGCATCTTCTGGAGCTGACATGCAGAGAAGAATGGTTTTGTCGTCCTTGAAATCACTAAACAGATATGCGAAATCGATCTTTTGCTAATCCCACACCAAATTCCAGTGAAAAGAAGAAACGAAACCCATTGACTAAATTGGCAGTCGACTCAACCGATTCCGACTGCAACGGACCTGTCAGCTTCGAACTCAGGAGAGCAGCTAATAGTCTACGAGCGTAATGCTAGATGCCAGAGTGCTTCAGAGCATCAAAGTCTTTAAAGCAGAAGCTTCAATAAAAGGTTAGTTCATGCTGTGGCTGCATTCGTTTTCGTGTCTAGAAGCGTTATAACTTTTGTACTTTTAACTCTCAGATCGGGTCTTAGCAGATTCTATAGCTATGCATGCAAGGGCCCCTCAGAGGAGATGCTTTAAACACTACAGTGCATTTTTCCTAGCAATTATTGGGACACGAAGTGTTGGGCCACTGTGTGTGTGTGTCTAGTTTTTTCCGCATTTGTTAAGTCACCTAAAGAACTCAATTAATAAAGGGCTCCAGAACAAATTGATGGGCAAACGGATGGCACACTGCACAGAGACTTGTTGGGACATATTAAAAACAGCTTATTTTAGAATGGGTACACTTTACTAAAGTAGAATGCTCCTACAGAAAGCTGCAAGCAAACTAGCATCTTCTGGAGCTGACATGCAGAGAAGAATGGTTTTGTCGTCCTTGAAATCACTAAACAGATATGCGAAATCGATCTTTTGCTAATCCCACACCAAATTCCAGTGAAAAGAAGAAACGAAACCCATTGACTAAATTGGCAGTCGACTCAACCGATTCCGACTGCAACGGACCTGTCAGCTTCGAACTCAGGAGAGCAGCTAATAGTCTAATGCTGGATGCCAGAGTGCTCTAAATAACGAGACTCCTGTTTTCTCACTCGACCGGAATTTGTTGTTTAATCTGCTTAACTAATCTCTGCGTTTGAGTTTTTCAGTTTCACTGTCAATTTTAGGTTTTTTTCCAAAGCGCAAGTGTAATTGAATTTTTTATTCATATTAGTCAGGCAAATTGCGTACAGCATTATAGCGTATTAGTAAAGGTAAAGGTAAATAGACTGCTTGTAACTAGTTTTTCCTTCATGTGGATTGGCTTTAACTAAGCCTTATGTATTTCAAGTAATGCTGAATTCGCTGGACTGAGGACAATATAGTTACACGATGATATGCTATTCCTTCACTTTCAATAGATCATACTATTAGTATGGGACGTGCTTTTTTATTTCTATGTATGCTTTTTTTCATCATTTAAATGCTAAAAATACTTAATAGGTCATTGCACTGTGTGTATGTGTGTGTTTTCGTGTGTCAAAAAAAATTGCAAAATAAGTGCCCACCATTGTATACCGTACCAACAAGTGCCCGGTGCGTGATTGTGTGTGTGTGTGTGTGTGTGTGTGTGTGTGTGTGCGTGTTTGCGCACGGGGCATTTGTTGGGCCATACGCGTACAACGGGACCCGCACTGTTGGGCCAAAAAAAATGTTGGGACTGTCCCATCAAGTCCGTCCAACACTTCCAAAAAAGTTACAATAGCAGCTCAAAAAAATACTCTATGGATTCAGCTCGACAGCCTCTTTTTGATGGTGCAACTCATTTTTAATAATTTTACTTGCTGTGTCAATAAATAAGCAAAAACTGGCGTCCCAATAAGGAAAAATGATACAAAATTCGACCAAATCACTATTGGGACACTGAAATGGCTAATCTGCTCCCGCATATTTTTATTGTTTTTTCTCATATTTTTACTAATAGTAGATTTCAAGCGCATTCATTTGCTGCAGTCTTTGTTTCAAGACGTAAATACATAGCATACATTAAAATACATACAAAGCAAAGCATAGCAAAACACTTTTAAGGGTATTTTATTGTCAAAGGATGGTTCTGGATGGAGATAAACCTAAAGAAATGACAAGGGCTTAAATTTACTTCTGACTGTGATGGGCATCAGTACTCTACACGAACTAAATTGTTAGGACAGTGTTGCAGTGTTGAATACAACAGCCCACTCTTGTTAGGACTCATGCTATTGACTGCTGCGCGCATTCGATATTCTATAAATTGTTGGAACTGTGTGCTAGAGTGTCGTTTACAAAAGCCCACTCATATTAGGACTTACCCCGTACATGTTAGGACTAAGCCCTACCCCCCTGTGTACATGGCTCCAATTTACCAGAGTCCCCTTGCTAGTTAAGTGTACATTTATTTTGGTCTATTATTGACGCCACCCCGCAAACGTACGGTAAACAAAATTGGCATGTACTCGCCATGCTGAAATCAATGGTCAACTCTGCCTCTGCCATGGCACCCGAGTCACCATGGTATGGAAAGAACAGCATGGAATGGCACAGCGATAAACATGTAAGTGGTGTTAAAAAACTTTGTCGGAAACAAGAAGCATTTATATTTAAATGCTATAAAAAAGACTGCTCCTGCTAAGCAGTACCTACCTTTACTTCAGGTATATCACCTTTGATCAACTGCCATGTGGCGCAATTGCCAAAGGATCCGTCGACTTTAACCGGTAAGCTGTAAAAGCTTTGAGTAAAACTTGACATTTCGTCTGAATCCATTGACATTCAATAGCCTACGTGTCCAACCACAAAAATTATAAGTTTTGTACTTTTAACTCTCAGATTGGGTCTTAGAAGATTCTATAGCTATGCATGCAAGGGCCCCTCAGAAGAGATGCTTAAACACTGCAGTGCATTTTTCCTAGCAATTATTGGGACACGAAGTGTTGGGCCACTGTGTGTGTGTCTAGTTTTTTCCGCATTTGTTAAGTCACCTAAAGAACTCAATTAATAAAGGGCTCCAGAACAAATTGATGGGCAAACGGATGACACACTGCACAGAGACTTGTTGGGACATATTAAAAACAGCTTATTTTAGAATGGGTACACTTTACTAAAGTAGAATGCTCCTACAGAAAGCTGCAAGCAAACTAGCATCTTCTGGAGCTGACATGCAGAGAAGAATGATTTTGTCGTCCTTGAAATCACTAAATCGATATGCGAAATCGATCTTTTGCTAATCCCACCACAGGTTCCAGTGAAAAGAAGAAACGAAACCCATTGACTAAATTGGCAGTCGACTCAATCGATGCCGACTGCAACGGACCTGTCAGCTTCGAACTCAGGAGAGCAGCTAATAGACTACGAGAGTAATGCTAGATGCCAGAATGCTTCACAGCATCAAAGTCTTAAGCAGAAGCTTCAATGAAAGGTTAGTTCATGCTGTGGCTGCATTCGTTTTCGTGTCTAGAAGCGTTATAACTTTTTGTACTTTTAACTCTCAGATCGGGTCTTAGCAGATTCTATAGCTATGCATGCAAGGGCCCCTCAGAAGAGATGCTTAAACACTGCAGTGCATTTTTCCTAGCAATTATTGGGACACGAAGTGTTGGGCCACTGTGTGTGTGTCTAGTTTTTTCCGCATTTGTTAAGTCACCTAAAGAACTCAATTAATAAAGGGCTCCAGAACAAATTGATGGGCAAACGGATGACACACTGCACAGAGACTTGTTGGGACATATTAAAAACAGCTTATTTTAGAATGGGTACACTTTACTAAAGTAGAATGCTCCTACAGAAAGCTGCAAGCAAACTAGCATCTTCTGGAGCTGACATGCAGAGAAGAATGATTTTGTCGTCCTTGAAATCACTAAATCGATATGCGAAATCGATCTTTTGCTAATCCCACCACAGGTTCCAGTGAAAAGAAGAAACGAAACCCATTGACTAAATTGGCAGTCGACTCAATCGATGCCGACTGCAACGGACCTGTCAGCTTCGAACTCAGGAGAGCAGCTAATAGACTACGAGAGTAATGCTAGATGCCAGAATGCTTCACAGCATCAAAGTCTTAAGCAGAAGCTTCAATGAAAGGTTAGTTCATGCTGTGGCTGCATTCGTTTTCGTGTCTAGAAGCGTTATAACTTTTTGTACTTTTAACTCTCAGATCGGGTCTTAGCAGATTCTATAGCTATGCATGCAAGGGCCCCTCAGAAGAGATGCTTAAACACTGCAGTGCATTTTTCCTAGCAATTATTGGGACACGAAGTGTTGGGCCACTGTGTGTGTGTCTAGTTTTTTCCGCATTTGTTAAGTCACCTAAAGAACTCAATTAATAAAGGGCTCCAGAACAAATTGATGGGCAAACGGATGACACACTGCACAGAGACTTGTTGGGACATATTAAAAACAGCTTATTTTAGAATGGGTACACTTTACTAAAGTAGAATGCTCCTACAGAAAGCTGCAAGCAAACTAGCATCTTCTGGAGCTGACATGCAGAGAAGAATGATTTTGTCGTCCTTGAAATCACTAAATCGATATGCGAAATCGATCTTTTGCTAATCCCACCACAGGTTCCAGTGAAAAGAAGAAACGAAACCCATTGACTAAATTGGCAGTCGACTCAATCGATGCCGACTGCAACGGACCTGTCAGCTTCGAACTCAGGAGAGCAGCTAATAGACTACGAGAGTAATGCTAGATGCCAGAATGCTTCACAGCATCAAAGTCTTAAGCAGAAGCTTCAATGAAAGGTTAGTTCATGCTGTGGCTGCATTCGTTTTCGTGTCTAGAAGCGTTATAACTTTTTGTACTTTTAACTCTCAGATCGGGTCTTAGCAGATTCTATAGCTATGCATGCAAGGGCCCCTCAGAAGAGATGCTTAAACACTGCAGTGCATTTTTCCTAGCAATTATTGGGACACGAAGTGTTGGGCCACTGTGTGTGTGTCTAGTTTTTTCCGCATTTGTTAAGTCACCTAAAGAACTCAATTAATAAAGGGCTCCAGAACAAATTGATGGGCAAACGGATGACACACTGCACAGAGACTTGTTGGGACATATTAAAAACAGCTTATTTTAGAATGGGTACACTTTACTAAAGTAGAATGCTCCTACAGAAAGCTGCAAGCAAACTAGCATCTTCTGGAGCTGACATGCAGAGAAGAATGATTTTGTCGTCCTTGAAATCACTAAATCGATATGCGAAATCGATCTTTTGCTAATCCCACCACAGGTTCCAGTGAAAAGAAGAAACGAAACCCATTGACTAAATTGGCAGTCGACTCAATCGATGCCGACTGCAACGGACCTGTCAGCTTCGAACTCAGGAGAGCAGCTAATAGACTACGAGAGTAATGCTAGATGCCAGAATGCTTCACAGCATCAAAGTCTTAAGCAGAAGCTTCAATGAAAGGTTAGTTCATGCTGTGGCTGCATTCGTTTTCGTGTCTAGAAGCGTTATAACTTTTTGTACTTTTAACTCTCAGATCGGGTCTTAGCAGATTCTATAGCTATGCATGCAAGGGCCCCTCAGAAGAGATGCTTAAACACTGCAGTGCATTTTTCCTAGCAATTATTGGGACACGAAGTGTTGGGCCACTGTGTGTGTGTCTAGTTTTTTCCGCATTTGTTAAGTCACCTAAAGAACTCAATTAATAAAGGGCTCCAGAACAAATTGATGGGCAAACGGATGACACACTGCACAGAGACTTGTTGGGATATATTAAAAACAGCTTATTTTAGAATGGATACACTTTACTAAAGTAGAATGCTCCTACAGAAAGCTGCAAGCAAACTAGCATCTTCTGGAGCTGACATGCAGAGAAGAATGATTTTGTCGTCCTTGAAATCACTAAATCGATATGCGAAATCGATCTTTTGCTAATCCCACCACAGGTTCCAGTGAAAAGAAGAAACGAAACCCATTGACTAAATTGGCAGTCGACTCAATCGATGCCGACTGCAACGGACCTGTCAGCTTCGAACTCAGGAGAGCAGCTAATAGACTACGAGAGTAATGCTAGATGCCAGAATGCTTCACAGCATCAAAGTCTTAAGCAGAAGCTTCAATGAAAGGTTAGTTCATGCTGTGGCTGCATTCGTTTTCGTGTCTAGAAGCGTTATAACTTTTTGTACTTTTAACTCTCAGATCGGGTCTTAGCAGATTCTATAGCTATGCATGCAAGGGCCCCTCAGAAGAGATGCTTAAACACTGCAGTGCATTTTTCCTAGCAATTATTGGGACACGAAGTGTTGGGCCACTGTGTGTGTGTCTAGTTTTTTCCGCATTTGTTAAGTCACCTAAAGAACTCAATTAATAAAGGGCTCCAGAACAAATTGATGGGCAAACGGATGACACACTGCACAGAGACTTGTTGGGACATATTAAAAACAGCTTATTTTAGAATGGGTACACTTTACTAAAGTAGAATGCTCCTACAGAAAGCTGCAAGCAAACTAGCATCTTCTGGAGCTGACATGCAGAGAAGAATGATTTTGTCGTCCTTGAAATCACTAAATCGATATGCGAAATCGATCTTTTTTTTGCTAATCCCACCACAGGTTCCAGTGAAAAGAAGAAACGAAACCCATTGACTAAATTGGCAGTCGACTCAATCGATGCCGACTGCAACAGACCTGTCAGCTTCGAACTCAGGAGAGCAGCTAATAGACTACGAGCGTAATGCTGAATGCCAGAGTGCTCTAAATAACGAGACTCCTGTTTTCTCACTCGACCGGAATTTGTTGTTTAATCTGCTTAATCTCTGCGTTTCAGTTTTTCAGTTTCACTGTCAATTTTAGGTTTTTTTCTAAGAGCAAGTGTAATTGAATTTTTTATTCATATTAGTCAGGCATATTGCGTACAGCATTATAGCGTATTAGTAAAGGTAAAGGTAAATAGACTGCTTGTAACTAGTTTTTCCTTCATGTGGATTGGCTTTAACGAAGCCTTTTGTGTTTCAAGTAATGCTGAATTCGCTGGACTGAGGACAATATAGTTACACGATGATATGCTATTCCTTCACTTTCAATAGATCATACTATTAGTATGGGACGTGCTTTTTTATTTCAATGTATGCTTTTTTTCATCATTTAAATGCTAAAAATACTTAATAGGTCATTGCACTGTGTGTATGTGTGTGTTTTCGTGTGTCAAAAAAAATTGCAAAATAAGTGCCCACCATTGTATACCGTACCAACAAGTGCCCGGTGCGTGATTGTGTGTGTACGTGCCTTGACGAAGAGGAGAAATTCAGGGCCGCTGTCTCTTGGGAAGTACACCTGGTTTCCCTCTTGCTAATTCTATTTCTGATATAAAATATAAGTAAGCTGTCTTACATATGCGGTGTAGGGCAATTCCGGTTTGAATTGACGCACTCGACCGCCAAGAAATTTGAGGTCTGGCACCTCCCGGAATATCACACTTTGCGCTTTGTTGTTATCCGTCACCAGGAAGTTCCAGTCAAAGACAAATGCCTCGCCATAGACGTCCAAGTCAGCCGGCCTATCTTTGAGCTTCAGCTCGGCCTGAATCTCTTGCATGGTGAACAGGAAATTCGAGCGGCCGAGAAACTGGAGTAAAAGAATCCAATTCGACATTTGGATTTTTTCGAGGGGATGTCACTCTGAGTGAAAAACCATTGAAAATTCCGTCTGTCTACGTCTCACCCAGTTTGATAACATTGCAAATTAGCTATCTAAACGGAGCTAGATGCTTAGCTTAGAGACCAAACAACGGACTACCTGATCAATATTTAGTCCAGTTTCTCCAATTTTAATTTTTTGGATGAAGCTGACGTCACCTTTGTAAAGTAACAAATTAGTACCAAATTCATTTTATATGCACAGACCCCTAAAAACAGATCAACTCACATAGGGAATCTCCTTGACCAACGTGCCCAGCACAACAGACGACCATCTGGGTCGAAACTCCAGTCGAATCGTTGCATTGCCCTGCGAAGGCACATTGGTAGTGTGGTTGGCCTCCAGTATTCCGTAGACCCCAAATGCGAACTCGGACAGTCGCAGCGGCAGGGTCAAGTTGACCGCACACATTGTCTTCACAACATTGTAGCTGACGGTGAACTTTTTCTCCGATACGAAACTTTCTCGGTTGCACCGTACCTTCCACTCTCCAAAGCTGCAGGTTGGCGGCAGTTGAAAGCTCAACTCCAGGTAGCCACGAGCGTTAGTTCGAGGAGAGAGCCAGCGCCTCACGACTATACCGTTCGGGTCAACCAGTTCAACACTCGTGAACAACCGGTTTTTTACCATCAGGTTGAACTCGTACGGAATCACTCGAAACTTAATCAGATCTCCCATGGCGTACAGCGGCTTTGAAAACTGAATATAGACAGAAAAGACCCTCGGCTCGAAAATAAGTTCCGTTCTGTTTTGAAAGAGAAGACCGCCTAAGGATTCCACGGAGCCTTCAACGAAAATGCTGTAGTTTCCTTCTGGAATGTTCTCCGGAGCCTGCAGGTCAGGCACAAATGTTTATACTTCAAGTAAACATGTAAATGTTTTGACCTGTATTTCGATACATATTTAATTTACACTTATAGGGCCAGTTCTATAAAGCCATCGTAAGATAAGATCGTTCTTAGCTCCTATCTCCGCAGTGGAAAAGTTCTGACGTACTCGTACGATTGAACCTACGCTACGACAGCTTTATAATACGCCCCATAATGAATTCCAGAATTCACTACTACTGTATAAGCAGCGTATTTGGGGTATTTCGTCAATATAAATTCAATACTTGTTCAGGGTTCTTCCAAAACACTGAGTGGCTCACAACGAAAAAGTCAGTGCCGCTGTACTAGTGGGCGCTGCAGGTCTAGGTGATAAAAGTATAAGCAAATCAGGAATATTTTAGGTGACTGGCGAACCACTGGCTTAAATAAGCCTCAAAAGACACTAAGCTTATTTTACTGACCCACAAAACTGCAGCAAGGGGGTTGTAGACTAGTGGTTAGAGCATTGGACTCACGACTTGAAGATCGGAGGATCGATTCCCGATTGCACTGGAACAATTTGTGTCCTTAAGCAAGACACTTAACTCTGCATCGCTTCAGTTCACCCAGCTGTAAAATGGGTGCCAGCATTAGCTGGGGCAATTGAGGTTGTGTGGTGACCCCCCCCCAGTCCTTGGACTGCACAGCCGTGCGCAGCTTTCAGTTGCGCCGCGCAGTAGCTGCGGCTGAACTGTCGGCTGCACACCTGGCCAAATTGGGTCATGTGCAGTCAATTAATACTATTATTATTATTATTATTATGCCAAGTGAAAATTGTCTAACCTTCAGTCGGATAATCCTTGACCCCGGCTGTGTAAAAGTCTCTTCGGCGTAGTTGATCTCATAGTCCGGAATCGAATACTGAATGCGTCGAATCGATACGCGGAACGTGATGCTGTCGTACAGCATGCGGAACACGGTGGCGCTTACTCCGAGCTCTAATTCAGGCCGGATTTTTCTGGGCGTCAGCACCAGATACGACCTGAGCGGTTTTCGGCGTTAGAAAATAATATTTAGTAAATTGCGATGACGATTTAGAAAAGCGTTTGTTTTTGGAGGACCAAACAGATACAGACGCACAATTTCACTTGAAGATGACTTCAAAACCTTAAGACTTTTGGTATGCTTTAGAAAATAACCAAAGCTCATACTAACTAGTATTGTAGTGAGATCTTGAACACCTTGACGCAATACTTTTGGCGACATCGTCCCACAATCAACGCTGACGGCAATTCTGCCCGTTCCGCTGACTCCTGAGTATAATGTACATACAAGAGCGCCAATACTGTACGCACGTACGCACTCATGCACACGCTCGTCCAGGATGTACCGCGGCCCATTTAAGTTTCTCTAATCGTCAGGAATGTACAGTCTCTGTGCCTCGATAGCGCGAGAGTCAGTCGCGTTTGCCGCTGATCTGCTCTGCTCCCATCGATATGCTTTAGGGAAAATCGAGACCCAAAGGTTTTTTTCGACTGTTACAACGATTCACTGTCAGATTAGCTCGTATGTCAATGAACAACATTTTGGAGACTGTTCTACCGCTACCTCTTACAGAGCAGTTCATCCACTTCAGCTGTGAGAGAAGTATTTGCTTTATACGAATGAATTCTCTTGTCTTCATCAATGCAGCCACTCAAAGCCTTCAACAGTTCTCGGGGAACTCACGGTGTCTCCGCCAATTCAATGCTTGTTGAAGGAACTCCCTCTGCCAGCGGAGACTGGCAGTTTACCGCGGTGGATAGACAAGCAATCGCTAGTACGGCTCCCGTTGCGATAATGCTCCCCAGCATTATGAATATTCTGGCAAATTTGTAATTTTCAAAACTGCGGCAATTTAAAATTAATACTTGAACAGATCTCTTACACAGTTTTTAGTGCCTAAAAATTAAAACAGGCCTCCGCGTTTTAGCGTTCCAGCACCGGGCGCTTCGGTACTTTGCTTTGTAGCGCACAAACGCTGCGCTGTCGAGCCCCTCTCGAACTCTTTAACGAAAAAAAACTGCCAAAAGTCTTCACTACGAGCGTAGTAGGGCCCAATAAGCAGCTGCACACTCTTGCAATGTATCTCTGCGCGGTGCATCTCTGCCCTCAGGACAATAGTGAAACTGGCTAGGCGCATTGGAGTCATGGAGTGTACGATTTCACAATGCATATTTGTACTTTCTGTGTGCAATATTTCTGCAAATGCTATAATGTAATTCTGCGATGCATTATAAATCAGGTGGTGCAGTCTTTCACAGTAAGGCTTGAGAAACTTGAGAAAGTTAGTTAGTTAGTTAGTTAGTTAGTTAGTTAGTTAGTTAGTTAGTTAGTTAGTTAGTTAGTTAGTTAGTTAGTTAGTTAGTTAGTTAGTTAGTTAGTTAGTTAGTTAGTTAGTTAGTTAGTTAGTTAGTTAGTTAGTTAGTTAGTTAGTTAGTTAGTTAGTTAGCATTTAGCTTGACCTATTTCTGAGAGACTTCTATAATATTTTTGAGCTTGATGTTGCTGGATGTAAATATTTTTCCAACAACGCATCTGCGGTTTCTTGACTTGCGAAAATTGATAATGCCATAAACTGGGACCAAGCACAAGTTTGCACTACCATGGCAGATAAATAACTAAAAGCTGACAGAAAAATAGCCTTTAGGCAAAGGGCAGAGCCACTGTCGCAGGTGCTCATAAATTTCAGCCACAGCTTCTATCACTGTAGGTAGCATTGTGAACTCAAACCACTGAGTTGCACCGCAGCTGCAGGCAAAAGACTTCACAGGCTGTGGGTGGATGCTATAGGCTGACTTTTTATCTCTATTCGCCGACAAAAGAGAAAGAGAACGAGCTCACAATGGAGACAAATTTTGGAGAAGGAAAAAGCCAGACTTCCAAACCGAAAGCCAGCAAAAAATGTGGCGCGTTCTGTTTTAACTGGGTTCAGCAACAATAGAAAAGCAGAATAGAAAAATATTTATGACACTCCGTCTGTCAGGCCATATATTATAGGCCTTATTATTCACTCCCTTCCATCGCTTCTCTTCTTTATATCTTTTGCTTTACTAATGCTATAGTATTCGCAAACTGAAGAAGTATAGTCAGAAGCTTATTTTTATTTTTAACCAGTACTTAAATTGCTCAAAATAATGAACTGTAGACTCTGATCGTGTGCTCGATTAGTAAGTAAGTGTGTCTGCGTACAGTATTGGCGCACTTGTATGTGCTCAGAGGCTGGTTGTGAGTCGGTGCCATCGAAGGCGTTGCGCCAGGGTGCATGCCCGCAGCCCTTCTGCGAATACACGACTGCGAATATTGATCATTAGTAAGCGAATAAAATCGATGCAGTAGGAAACACAATTTATTGAGAGAAAAATTGTCTTTTTTAAAACCTCTTGTTGAATTTATAAATTTACTTTGCAGAGTTTCCCAGCTCAGCGGGAAAAGAATAATAAAATCAACGAGGCCAAGTGGCTCACTCTCCGAAGAATGTTTCATTAATAATATAACGCGTCAATGGGTCCTGTTCTTCTGGTCAGAAATTGGTTTGGGTCGATTTTTTGTTCGTTCATTTGCCCTAAAAAATTCGGGGTTGGACAGCCGGTGGCAGCTGGACTGACAACCCACGGTGCTTAGCCATGCTTTCGGGTCACCCGTCACGGTTCGGGGGGCGGCTTGGTGTCTTACAGAAATGCAATAAGAATATGGAACAGCTCGGGGGCAACATGAAGATGGGCATGGACACGAAAATGGGAGAAGGGCATTATTTATGCATGCTGGCTGTTGAGAGTTTTGCTGCGACCAAGAAAAGCCGCTCTCTTCTTCCAACACGGCGGAGGCGTCGCTTGAGATGTAACCGTGGACTGTCTGTATTCTGGGAAACTGTTTCACAGCAAAGCTATAGAGAAAGATACTGACACTGTACAAACACTGAGAGGGATGAATTTCTTGCCTGTATCTATCTCCTATTCACGTCACTCCATCTTGGCTCCCACTCCTAGATCGACACTGTTTGTCATGCAGGCGGCTGCTAGATTTCCATCTGCAGTCCCATCAGATAGGCGCTGAGAGAGGCCCTAACCCGGAATTAGCACTCTCTTCCTTCTCTTTCTGTTTCGAATTAAATTTGCCCAATATTAGCGGTGTTTTTCGCGCCTCTGCATTAATTGGCGAGGTTTTGGAAATAGGGGAAGCTTCTGCTCACGATTCGCCTTCTAGCAGCGCATCCGGGACTCACTTTTGATTGAAAAGGATAGCCAAAGGAAAGACGGAACCGCTCTGCCTGTCCCTGGCCTTGCTCGCGGCCCCCTGCCTGAATAATTTGAGTCGGCAAGGGCTGTCCAATTAGCCAGAAGCTGCTTCCGTTGCTTATCTAAGCCAGCCGGTCTTCTTAAAATTCAGAATTGCAGACAATTTGACGGTGGCTACTATAGCTCAAGCCGATTTAGTTGCGAACGAATCAATCGATGGCGTTCTCTTTTGCAGCCTCGTCGCTGACTGTTCTGCAGTCTCTGGGCATCACTGAGAAGCTTCAAGAGCAGGTTACTCGAATTCGAGGCGAATTTGAAAGGTAGGACAATACTTAATGCTATGTCACCAACGGAGGGATACCCATTGGACTAAGCCTCCAAGAGTCTTTAAAGAGGTTGTGAACTTAAGCGCGATTTGGAAGCCGTGAGTCCAGCAACCAAACCAACTCGAAATATGGCCCGTAAAAAATCATCAACGCAAGAGGGGTGCGGTTTTCGACGATTCTTCTCTCATTGTCGGTCCAGTAGAGAGATCCGATAGAGAAACCGGCTCAATCGGCCACCGCTTCCATTTCAGAGCCTTAAGTTCACATGAAATCCCCATTTTTCCCCATTTATCCCATGCGGAAGCGGCCGGGGTGGAAGAAAGATCAATTACGCTTTTCTTGTCTATTTTGGGTCTGAATAGTGAGAATTTCGCAGCGGTTTGGTTGCTGAACTCACGGCTTCCAAATCGCGCTTAAGTTCACATCCTCATACCAAGGACTTGCATTTTTAACCGATTGTTCTCCAAAAAACTCTACTTCTAAAACGAGTTTTCTGGTCTCTATTGTTGGCTTCCTAGAAATTGAGATAGTAAAGATAGATAAAGTTTGAGGCTTCTCTTGTTTTATTATATGCGTTTGTTTGGATTTTGCCCTCGTTAATACTTAAAAAGTATACTGTTTGGATAAAAGCATACTACAGGCAATAGAAAACCGTCAGGCAAACAGAAGACACAAATATCTTTTGACAATGCAATAAGTCTTTAAATGTAGGCAGCTGCCCAAGCCACTTGTAGTTGTCAACTTGCAGTGCATCTGAGATGGCTGTACGCTATCAGTGCGAGAGTATTTTATAATGAAAACCGTCAAAATAGAAGCGCAGCTAGTGCAGAAAAACGTCTGTGCCGTGCTAAATTAATTGTTTATTCAAGCTAGGCAAGCAAATTCCAAGTTTTTATCACAGTGTCGCTTATCACAGTGTCGCTTATCGCAGTATCGCTTATAAACAGTGTCGCTTATCACAGTGTCGCTTATCAACTCGAGTTTTCTAATGCCAAAGCTTCACTGCATAATTACTTTCGCTTTCACTCACTCACAGCGGCACTCAGACAAGCCGTCTGCTGCTGTTCCGCATCTGCGCAATCGTTGGCGGAATCGAGTTGTGCTACGCCGCCGAGACGGCCCTCGTATCGCCAATCATGATGAAACTGGGCACCCCAGTTTACCTCATGTCCCTGTCGTGGTGCATCAGCCCCATCATCGGGTTCCTTCTAGTGCCGCTGCTCGGCTCCATGAGCGACAACTGTCGCAGTAGCCTCGGTCGTCGGCGACCCTTCATCATTGGACTGTCGGCCTGCATCCTGACCGGAGCTATCATTCTGGCTGTGGTCCCGGATAGCTACAATATTTCGACAGCTTTTGCTCTCAACGCGACGCACGGCGGGGGAACAGGTGTCTCCGGGGGACGTCGCTACCAGCGCATCGGATCAACGCCTGGCGCCGTCCTGCTGTTCACCTGTCTGGGAGTGGCTCTGCTCGACTCCTGTTGCGATGGTTGCCAGTCACCGGCCAGAGCGTTTCTACTTGACGTGGTGCCAGCTGTGGACCACGCCGCAGGCCTGACAACTTTCACCGTGCTGGCTGGCTGTGGCGGCTTCTTCGGCTACCTGATCGGCTCGCTGGACTGGGAGAGCGCCGGCGGAGGCGGCAGCGGTGGCTCGTCGTTTTATCACGAGAAAGTTGTATTCAGCCTGCTTGCCGTGGTGTTCACCATCTGCATGCTGACGACTGTGACGAGTGTCCGGGAGGTGCCGCTTCAGGAACGGGATGGCGAGGATTCGGCCAGGACGCCTGGAGGCCCCGCGGACGAGGCCCCCATCGGAGGTGAGAATCAACACTTACTGAAACTTCTTCTGGAGATGAAATAGCTAAGGCGTGAAAAGCCTAATTCACTGTCAAAGCATATTGAAAGTATTCAATAGTTAATCCTTGGACTTGACCAAGATGTCCAACAAACTTAAGAATCTAGGCCAAGAAGGATTTGTAAAGAACCAATCAATGTACCGAAACTTCAAAGGGAATTTTCCACTACAAAAACTCAATATCTGCAACAGTTTCCACCCAGAACCATCGGATGAGGCGCACAGACTCAATTGCTGAGCAGCTGCCCAGCGAGGTCGGCTTGAAAACCTACCTGATGTCAATCGTGCACATGCCGGTTTCAATGCGTCTTCTGTGCCTGACCAACCTGCTCTGCTGGATGGCTCTGGTGTCCTACTCGCTGTTCTTCACGGACTTCGTCGGCCAGGCCGTTTATCGAGGCAATCCCGACAGTCCGCCGTGGTCGCCGGAGCATAAGCGGTACAACGCTGGGGTGCGGATGGGCAGCCTGGCGATGTCCGTCTATTCTCTGGTCTGCTGCGTCTACTCGCTGGTCATCGACCGGCTGATCAACAAGTTCGGTGAGTTATAAGTAGCTTCTATAGCTTAGGCTTATACGAACGACAGCAAAAAAGCTAGATTAATGATATCTAGTGATACTACCTACAAGTTACAATTAAGTATTAGTTTAGAGTTTAGAGTAAATTCAGAGATCATGTAAGTTTTAGGAGGCCAATTTCTTGGAAAAATGCATCAGGAAGATAGGAAAAAATCTTTTTTTTCATTACAAAATCCATGATTGAATTTAATCTGGGGCATTTAAGATTACCATTCCTTTGATTTAACATGTTGATGTTACTCTGTTTTATTTTATATAAGGGGTTGTAGTCTATGATCAGAGCGTCCGACTCGCGACTGAAAGGTCGGGGGTTCGATTCTCGACCCACCTCGGAACAATTTGAGCAAGTCACTTAACTCTACATTGCTTCAGTTCACCCAACTGTAAAATGGGTGCCAGCATTTGCTGGGGCACTTGAAAGTGTGTTTGGCGACCCCACAGTCCTTGGACTGAGCAGCCGTATGCAGCCTTCAGATTCGCCGCGCAATAGCTGCTGCTGAGCTGTCGGTTGCACATCTGACCCAATTAGGGCAGGTGTAACCAATTATTATTAATATTAATATTTTACACTCGTATACAGGTAGTTGTGTAGTAAAAGTTGCATTTTTAGATTGTTTTTATTCCGTAATCCAAAGCCAAATACTCACAAGTGAAATATCTTTTCTGTTCTTTTTTGAATGAACTTATGAAGTATACGTGTGATAAAATTGTTGCATGCAGGTAGTCTTAGGCAATTATTGTAGGTATAGTTCCTACAATAGGCCTCGCTTAAGGCTAAGAATATCTGCATACAACAATTTTATTGCATACAAAATAGAAGACAATAGCTGATGCATTTTGCAGCGAAATTTGCACAAACTTTCCGAACATGAAATGGCTTACCTCTTAGGCAGTTTCACTATTTATTGAAACTTGTAGGCATCCGCAAAGTTTACACCTGCGGCCTGCTGTGCGCTTCCGTCGGAGCGCTTATGATGGGCCTGCTGCCTAAAACGCCGGTCATACTGGTGTGCTCAGCAAATATTGGCGTGCTGTACTCAACATTGTTTACTGTGCCATACATTCTGGTGGCCAGTTATCACTTTAACGATTTGGTGAGATCAGTTGGGCAGCTGTAGTAGTAGTTGTTGTAGCCGTAGTCGTAGTCGTAGTCGTAGTCGTAGTCGTAGTCATAGTCGTAGTCGTAATCTTAGTCTTAGTCGTTGTCGTTGTTGTGGTCGTAGTCGTTGTCGTAGTCATGGTCGTAGTCGTAGTCATAGTCGTAGTCCTAATCTTAGTCGTAGTCGTAGTCCTAGACCTAGTCGTATTGATAGTAATCGTAGTAACCTCTTTGCATACTTGCCCTCCAGTTCGCCTACACGGACGGTCCCAGCACCGAGTCCCGAATCCGTGGCCTCGGAACTGACATCGCCCTGGTCAGCAGCATGGTATTCGTTGGCCAACTCGCGGTGGCTTCCCTAATGGGCAGCCTGACTCAGGCCACCGGCTCAGTTCGCACCAGCTGTTTCGTCTCTTCGATTTGCAGTCTTCTGGCCGCTATTTCCTGTCGATTCGTCACCGTACTGGACAGCGACCCCACAGCTGCTCAGCCTCAGCCACCGCCACCGACGGCTCAGATATCCGACCAGGCAGGCTTCGAGGCTAAAGAGACAATTGTGGAGCAATTGTACGACGGGAAATAGTTTTCATAAGTTTATTATTGATAAGGGGATTGTAGCCTAGTTTGGGAAGTTTGGGAATTTGGGAACTCACGACTGAAAGGTCTGGGGGTTCGATTCTCGATCCACTCGGAACAGTTTTGTCTTTTGAGCAAGAAACTTAACTGTGCATTGCTTCAGTCCACCCAGCTGTAAAATGGGTGCCAGCATTAGCTGGGGCAATTGAGGTTGTGTGGTGACCCCCCCCCCCCCCAGTCCTTGGACTGAACAGCCGTACGCAGCCTTCAGATGCGCCGCGCAATAGCTGCGGCTGAGCTGTCGGTCGCACATCTGGCCGAATTGGGGCAGGCGTAATCAATTATTTTTATTATTAATTATTAGTATTAATTAATGATAAGAGTACGTCAGTAAGGCTTTCATCGCTGATTGATAGAATCTTTCAAGACGTTGGTAGCTTGCAAGATCTAAATTTCACAAACTTGAAATTTCACATCGCTAAAAAATGTGGCTAATCACTTCCGCTGTAATATTAATGCGACGTGTCTCAACAAGAGACAAGTTCTAACAAGTTGCTTGGCTTTTTCAAACAAGACTTTTCGACGATGTGAAATTTATTCAAAAGCTAGGATACTCCTAACTTTTAAATCAATATTGTACTTAGACTCAGTTCTGAGTTCCATTTGCTCTTCACAGTTTCAATGTTGTATAAGTAATTTTTACGAATTAGTAAAGCGAATAGTAAAGTAAAGTAATTTACGAATTAGTACGAATTAGTAATTTTTACGTATTAGTAAGTTAAGATGATAAATGTACTAAATAACCTATTACGTTGTGTCCAGCTACATGTAATATTTAGTTAGTTAAAGAACCAATTTACGAGGTATATTATTTTTATTAGAATTGTTCACTGTCATTTATGCTTGCTTCTTTAAAAGTTTACATAAATCACATTGTTTAATTAACTTTCAAATAAGTTAATTTGTTTTAGCGATACTCGCTCTATGTGAGCTGGGACGTTATTGCCCGAGAATTCAAGCTTTGGACTTGAATATTACTTAAAATATTCAATCAACTTAACAAGTTAAACCAAAAACCACTATAAGTTAAAAGATGGAAAGTTACGTACAATTTGTTTCTTAGAATTTCCCAAAGGCTAAGAACTCATGACGAATCGATCAAGTGGTATAAAATGACACGCTTTTTCCAGGGACTACTCAAACACCGGGACGGGAAACTAGAAATTTTCACGAGGCTGGTCTTTTTAGCAGCAGTAGAAAATAACCATAGACAACAAAGTAACGCAGCATCGCTCTAATGAAAATAAGCCAGCCAGCCTCGTCAGCTGCTGAAGACCAGCCTCGTAAAAAATTCCTAGTTTCCCGTCCCGGTGTTTGAGTAGTCCCTGGATTTTTCAAACATAAATTAAGGCTTTAAAAATTTGCATCGATAAAGATGGCTGTATTTCATCAAAAGATATGAGCATTTGACAGGCCTAATTCTGATTAAAGATTAATTTCTAAGAAACAAGATTTCCCGTCGCGTCCTTAATTTTGCTTCTATTAAATTATATTGCCCAAGTGTTTCTGCTCATGCATGTTTTATGCAGTAATTATTGCTTAAAACTTTAGTAGTTGTATATATTAGACACATGTATGAGAGTCGATAATTTAATTATAATTTAATGTTGTCATGTGAAAAATAAACGTCCTTAGTTTGATTAGAAATTAAACACACACAGAGCTATAGTTTCATTGTTCGATCTGTTCTAGTCGTACAGAATTAGCTAGTCCTTCCTATTAAGTTTTCTTTAATTTTTTTGTAAAAACGTATCGACCATTTAGCTATTGGAATTAAAATGGGGTGAATGAATGAACGCACACATACTGTAATAATTTCGATAAACTGCTATACATGTAGAAGTCTAACCTTTTTATTGTTAACTTTCTGAATGGGTCAGAAATTCAGTTTAAATGTTTGGTGCAGTCAGAAGATCCATGCAGCCAGCTGGTCGCATTTCAGATAAATAAAAACACTCTGAGAGTCTGAGATCAGATTAGCTACATTTTATTTAGTCAACATTATTGCTTTACCTTGCAGGCAAGAACACTTTAGGTGGCTTTTTCGAAGTGGGGCACCTGGAAAATACGAGATTTATTTTAGCGCTTATATAGTCGGCATTTTTGTTTCAATTACATTGAAATTGTGACTCCATAATACAGTTGGATGGTTGCCATTTACAATTTAATTACAAAAAATACAGTATTTTATGCAGCAGCGGATCAAAGTGAGAATGCGCATATCACATGCCGACTTGGACACAAAAAATGGCACTGTGAAAATATGGTTCAAGTCAAACAAAATGTATATAATTTTATCTTAGAAGTTACTTTTACTAGACTATAGAGGCTGAACATGTGGATATCCGAGTAAAAAAATAAAATTGAGTGTACTCACTTTGCCATGTCGCTAATTGATTGCTGGTCACGAAGTGTCAATTTCCACGAACGCCAATCTTTTTAATTCTAATATTGCACAAATGAACAAAGGAAACAAGCAAGACGGTGCTTCACTGTCTTCTTAGAGATCTATGAAAATAGGCAGCTATGACATCAAATAAATTTAGTGCATCTGAAATATATGCATGTTTTAGGAATGTTTTTGCTGCTTCAGCAACATGCTCAAAGGTCTGACACGCGGACACTGCTAATCTTAGTCTCGTCTCACTAAATCGGGATATTTTGAAACGCCACCAGAGAGGAATTTTGAGCGCTCAGCTTCATTTCCTCCAAGCATAAAAATCGCTTGATACCATTGACAACTGCAGTACAAGAACGCTACGCTTGGTTTTCTTAGAAATGCCTTCGTCAGCGACTAGCCGTCCTCTCGCACCACTCTCAGTGTGCACAAACTTTTATTGTGACATTTTTCGGGCTATGTGAAAGATTTTACGATTCAACTCTTTATTCGTCTACTTTTCTTAGTAGTCTAAATTGAGTTTCTTACACATACTAAATATACCAGCGATAATTATTGTAATAACACTTGATTGCGCCTGCCCTAGTGGGCAGATATGCAACCGACAGCTCAGCCGCAGCAACAGTAGGACTGGAGGGTCACCAAACACTCACTCAACTGCCCCATCTACGAGTAATACTGGCACCCTTTACAGCAATGCAGAGTTAAGTGTCTTGCTCAAGGACACAAATTGTTCGAGTGGGATCGGGAATCGAACCCCCGATCTTTCAGTCGTGAGGCCGACGCTCTAACCACTGGGCTACAACCTACAACCCCTCTAGCGATACGAAAATTCTTACATTCCTCAACGGCCTCCAGGTAATTTTTTAGAAAATCGAGTGTAGCATCCTCCTACTGCAGCTGGACTGGCTTTGCCAGAATGAAAAAAAATAATGTTCGATATTCTAAGCAGATTAGGTGGAAATTCGCATGCTGCCAATCCACGGACAATACTGTCAAGTAGTAAAGAAAATGCATGAGCAAAGCACGGAGCAAAAAGTGTTTACGCAGTTTACTAACAAACACTTCACTGGTTGCTTGATAATGCGAATGTTTTTCTTTTTTAGAAACGTTTTGCACCACCTAAACAGATATTTTTCAGTCTTCTAAAATATCTTACGCTCGTATTGAGGACCACTGGTGCTAAAAATATCCCCTTTATTGAAAATGTACTAAAGAAAATCTGTCATGGAATCGCTGCACTTTTTAAGTGTTAACATACTTTAACTGTGCACCAGTGACCCTCGTATCCAGTTGTCATTTACATCTGTCCCACCTCATAGTCCTCTTCATCATAGACCTTTCATCATTTTCGTGAACTTCTGCATTCGGCTGAGAGCCGCTGCAGCAGCGGAAGCAGCCGCAGACTGGGCCGGAGACGTTGAGGTAGCCTTGTCAGCGAAGGTTACAACAGCGGTGGTAACGGCGGGGGCTTCCACGGACGAGGTGCTGTTCTCGGGGCTGGCCAGAGGAGCGCTGCCTGTGGTGAGGGCGGGCCGGTTCAGGTTGGTGGCCGCCGGCGCGCGCTGCTGCTTGTCGACTCGCGGGAAACTGGCAGTGCGCTGGCCGTCGGCCAATCCCGGGTCGTTCGGCTCGTCGAGGTCGCGAACCGTGAGGCCAGGGTCCATCATGCGGTGTCGGACAGGTGTGCAAGATCGGGGCGCCTCTGAAAAATTTCAGTGCATGAAGATAAATGAAGCATTACGAGTATAATGAGGGATAGATTTTTTTGGAAAGCTCAACAAAACAAATGAGCAGTAATAGCATTGTTCTTTAAACGCTAAAGATTTCAGCCGATGGAGATTTCACCTGATAGGGATGTCACCTGATAGGGATGTCACCTGATAGGGATGTCACTTGATAGGGATGTCACCTGATAGGGATGTCACCTGATAGGGATGTCACCTGATAGGGATGTCACCTGATAGGGATGTCACCTGATAGGGATGTCACCGGATAGGAATGTCGCCTAACTAAAGGTAAATATAGTCCAACCTATCAAACAATCTCATGAGTCATAACTGGAAGCGGTACAGCAATTTTTTTGTGCCGTTCGACCATATGCAAACAAATCGAGTTGAAAAGCAAACAGAATCTGCGAGAGTGTCGCCGCGCTGCCAGCTCTGCGATTGCAAAGAAATGCAAATATTTTTAACTAAATGCAATGCCTTTGTGCGCTTCAATTATATTGTTTGTTATACGAGCAGGAATCTTGGCAGGCAACATCACAAATAGTTTATCCAGTAGATTTATCTATTTTACTTATTATCTCTTTACAACCTTACTAACCTCAGACTGTACCTTCAAAGGCTACTCAATAAAACTCAAATGTCTTGTACGTGCATTCGATCTTGTTCAAAGGAATCATGCAAAACCGATTGAACGGAAACGGTGCTTTAAATAAAAGTCAGTAGTATCAGAAGTACCACTCAATGCATAATACAATGTATAGTAGTAGATTTCCACTATTTAAAATTAATCATTGCATTAGCTAATTATTGCTGGCTGTTAGAAGCGAAAGCAAAATTGTAAAACGCTAAGAGCTATGATTCCGTGTAAATTGCGCAGTAGTTCGCGAAAATAGTAGCTACGTAACTTGTTGAAGCCATTTCTGTACAAGCGTACGGTTTTTTTACTTCGTACTATAGCTAATTGTACTATAGCTGCAGTACTTGATTTTGTCAAGAGTCAAGTCTTGCTTCTGACAAAAGCAATACTGGTCTAATTGTAAACTTGTCTAGAGCTGATCAGAACTTAGGGAAACGATTCACAAGTGACATTCACAATAGTGGTCTATGAGGAACATCTTGGTCCAAAATTAGTGGTTTTCTTCGAATCAAACATAAGTACCTAACAGTAAGTCATCTAGTAATTAAGCTAGGACACCAACAGTACAACCTGACTATAAAAATTGTACAATAGGTAAATATATGCGTATAAAAAGCTTAACAAGGACCAGCGCATACCTTCTTATATATGGTGATTAGTTAATGTTTTGGGAATGATTTGTATTTAGGACTGAAGTACTCATTGAGGCATTGAGGCAAAGTCGTAACTAGACCTGCCTATGCCTTTCTCTTCTCTGTAAAGCAAAAGTAAAAAGTAGGTTTTTCAACTGAAGCATCAGAAAAGCCATAATTTTATCATTATTTTTTGTCGAATGGATCGAATGCTCCCTGCTTGCAGATCATTACGCAGGCACACTAAGTGATAAATTTCCCAAAAATCTTCAAATACGCAATGGTTAAAGCTTAATAGTGAATTAAATCAATAAAAGAAAGACAAGACTGTATTATTGTGATGAGAAAGGAACTTAGGAGGCGCTCACACTGGAACAATGCGAGCTACTATTGAAAATCGCACTGCTTCTTCACAATGACATCTGGTCGTAACAGGGGAGGGCGCATGCTTCACATGCATCTGTGCACAAAGCCACAATGTTGCTTGTCATTGTACAGATTTTTTACCGGGGTTCAAGCGCAGCAGGTGTTGGGGTGCAATTTGACTGGGTGAAACGACACATTGATTTGAAATGCAAAAGGCTACGCGCTGCTGTGTTGATATACGAATGAGATTCAACCTTAATTGAATTCGGTTTCAAAGGTGACAAAAATGCATGGGAAGAAAGAAAGCCTCCAAACTATTGACAGTTATTCAATTTGAGAGTGTTAGTAAAGTTACGCCGTTGCTAAACTCATAGCTGTTCCTTCGGTTCCTATTCAACAAAATTGACTGAATGAGTCAACAGAAACTGTACCATTGAAGTGATAGAACTGATTGACGTTACGAAAGTAGCCAACGCTTCTTACAAGCTAATCGATGTAAGTAAATTTGGAATAGAAAAGTTAGTGAATCTTGTGACTGATTGACTAAACTGGAATCGGTTTCAGCGCGTAGTGATCCGTGTCATCCCATGGCGATGGCTAACTTACTATCGCCAGACAGCCACGAGCGCAGCTGTCTGCGCTTCGGCGAAGCTGATGTGCAACTAGCGCTCGGCATTGGCGCATGCGACGGCGACGTGGTGGTTTCCTGCGACGACGAGCTGGTAGCGCTAAACCTGCGCAACGCTGCCCTAAGCGGACTCCCTTTGTTGAGTTGAGAGTGGATTTGATTGTAAATTAAACTTGTCTGTCTTGGCTAAAGCCAACACTTTTCTGCCTGCTTCATTGCAACCTAACCTTTACAAGCTATTAGCAAATACACATGTAAATAATATTCACACGTATTCTAAAGGATACACCAAGCTAGCAAGAACTAACGGGCAGAATTTAAACAGCCGCACTACCTAAATCTGCGTGAAAACAATGATTTCAATTAAAACAATACGACTTGCTTATCAAAAACTAACCAAAATAAGCAAAAGGGTTCACTCTAAGTAGGCTACTGGTCACATATAGCTAGACACAAAGTGCACGGTCAGTCTGAAAGTTTTAAATATCAATTGTGGAATTCGATGCTGGTTAGTGCAATGTTTCTAACCTTTTCTAACGCCTGTGAATTTAGCAGAACTTTGAACTTTGAACTTCAAGTCAATACTTTAAAGTTGGCAAAACAATGCGTGCAAAAACTTGGGTAGGAACTACATACATATCTACAGGTTGGTGCAGCTGATACCAAAATCATCGCATGGCGCAAACAATGGTGTTCTGTTAGGTTAATCTAACTGGATCAACAGGTACATGTTCTCAGAAGATGAAGGTTTCCGCGTCAGAAATTGAAATCAAGGAAGCAATGAATCAGGTTTTCAGTTTAGTTTGAGTTAGTTTAATTCAGACTGCACATCTTCAATGATAAAAAATTTAACACTTGTGATTTGAGACACAATCGTTGAACTTAAATGTTCGCCTGAACATACCTGTCTTGTGTCGAGATCGGCCCATTGTCAGGGTCCGCTGCATGATGCGGCCTCCGCTGTTGCCACTGCCGCCAGAGGAAGAGGCTGTTGAGCCAAGCGTCTTTTCTTGCGTTGACTGCTGCTGCTGCTGCTGCTGCAGAGCCAAATTTTCTTTTCGTTCAAGAATGAACCGACCAACTCGCTTCCACTCTTTCTGCAACCTATAAGGCTGATCGTCCGGTGCCAAAACTCGACGATGACCTTTGCCAGCGATTCGCCTCTTTGACGTGCCACCAGGCGACTCGACGTACGCGGAGCCGGTGACCTCCTCTACTAGTGAGAAATCCTCAGGTGAGATGGTGGTATTGCGACTCTTTAACACGGCTAGTTTCACAATGTCAGCCGCCGTAGAAGTGACAAACGCTTTCAGAACGGTGTACGGCTGGTCCTGAGTCACGTTGTAGACGCAAACAAGGAACGGCATCGAATCGTCGGATTCGGTATCGATAATGCCAGCCGAAGGATCCGAACAAGCTGCTGCGGTTGCGCCAGCAGAGGCCGAGGCGGCGCCGGTAGTCGAGCTGTTCATGGCCAGATTTCGCAGTCTCTCCTGTCGCTTCTCCTCGGTCTTGATGAGGGTGGTCATCCAAGCTCGATAGCTGGGGTCGTTGTCCGCTCTCCGACGAAGGACCAGTCGACTGCCACGTTCCTGCAGCTGGGCGACACTCTCGTCAGCTGAACAAAGACGAGGCACTCGAGTGGCGACAGGGATGTTAGACTCGGAATCACCGGTGTCGGACTCTTCAAGGAGCAGGTAGTCATCGGTATGGGTGGGTTTACCACACTTGCTCAGGGCTACACCAATGAGATCAGCGACAACACTCTCGGCGGACAATTTTAAAAGCGTGCATTCCTCTTGGTCGCAGACTCCGTACACTGGCACTAATAGCTGGCGTGATTTGGCGCGACTCGTGTTCTGCAATGGTTTCAAGTTAAATTAGAAATGTAGCTAAAGCTGTCTCTAAACTGCTATTTATACAATAGTTCTTACATCTCTTCCAAGAAATCCCGGGCGTTTTTTCGGCGCATCAGCCAAAGTACCGCTGGCTGAGGAGCCCCCAACGCCGGAGTTTCCGGTACCGCTGCCACCAGTGACGCCGGGTCCTGCGCCGGCCCCTGCACCGAAGCTGCTGCCAGCGCTGCCCGCAGAGATACCCAATTCACCGGCTCGATCAGCGGACAGTGAGCCGCTCAGATCCAGTGCGGAGCTGCCGGATGCGGCTAAGGCCGCTGTTGTCGCGTCGTCGGCCAACTGATGCGAGCCGGCCAAGCCGCTGTTGTTTCCGCCACTGCTGCTCCCACCAATTTCGTATTCGATTCGCGTGCAGATGAATAGGGTTGGCAGCTCTAGGGGCTGATTAGTCATGGATCTCAGACGTAGGTGTCTGTATCCTACAATGGGTTTTGTTTAGGTAAGCGGTGAATTAAGTAAACCTGTTGTAAGGAATTATTGCAACTTCTTCAACTTACCTTTGCGCAATTCGCTCAATAGAATGGTCCGCTGTGCCACTGTGTGATAACTGCTCACTTCGATCACGGTGAATCGCAGGAAAGCCAGCTCAGAAAAGTGCAACTGAAATGGGAGTTTTTATTGGTGCATCTTAAACTACAGTACATCGCACTTATTAAAACTACGCCTACTCTTCTCGACAATAATATCCAATCTTACCTGGAATCGAAAAGTCTCGTACCAGATCGGATTCAGCGAATTCCTGTTGCTGATTGGCGTCTTGAACTTTGCACAGTCGTGAGGCAAGCCCTGGACCTCCAACTCCACCATTAGGCCAGCCGTTGGGTTGCTGAGGCACAGGAATTGGCCGGATATGATCTGCAGAAAGGTAATTAGACGTACGGATCGAGTCATTCTGAGTTTATTAAAATTCCCCTTAATAAATTCCCCTATCTACGCGTCATATCACCACTTTTTACGTCGTCACTCATGTCATGTCAGAAGTTCAGCACCTGAGCTAGCTGTAAAGACATACCTGCAGGCTGACAATAGCAGCTGGAATGTTGTCAAAGTCTTTATCCAACGGATTGAATCGCGAGTGCAACGGGTGCAGCTTGTTCCACATCACTTCCGGTTTGAGAACATAGCCACAGTTTCCCGTCGACTCGAACAGGGCTTGGTTGATTATCAAGCTAACGTCTTCCGTTTGGTAGTTCAGAGCGACCATCTGAGAGCCGAAGCACCAGAAAGATATGGGGTTCGGGTTGCTGCTGTCGATCCGCATACCACCCGGATACACTCGCTGCAGCTGCTTCTCAGAGCATGGCACGTTGGCTGTTGGAAATCTGCGAAACACCTGCTTCGCGCTGGTCTCCTTCATTGATGTCACCTGATGCGCTAACGGAGTCGTCGCGTTCGGGCCTACAGCGGCCCGGGCCTTCGCGGCCGCCTGGGCCTGCACTACCGCATCCGACAGGCGCTCGTTGGTGTGCACGCTCTGCAGAATCGACCGCCGAATGGTCGGCTTCTTCGTCTTCAATGTCGGGCTGGTCGGGGCGCCGCGAAACTTTACAGCCTGAGTGTAGACGACCAGGTCTGAGAGCTCCTTGGCAATCTGATTGGATGACGAAGCATGCTGTTTTGGCTTTCGCTGTGTAGCCCCCTTGGCTACAGCCGCTGCTACCGATGCTGATGTTGAAGCCGCATTTGCCGTTGCAGGTGACGATGTTGATGCAGTGCCGGCAGCTGCTGCCGCTGCCGCCGCTGCCGCCACTGCTGCTTCATCGGAGCCACCGCCAACAGCGCCGCCAGCGGCACCCCATTCGTCCATGGCGCTGGCTCTTGAGATCCGAGACGGTCGGATGGCCACCGGTCCAGCCTCCGCTCCCGTTGCCAAGGTTGCCGCACTCGAACCTGAGGCGACAACCCCCGGCGGATGTGGCGTGTCCGGCGAGTCCTTTTTCTCCTCCTCAAAGTCGAATTCATCGTCTTCCTCATCAAATTGCTCGTCATCTTCTGGGACGCCGCTGTCTGAGTTCTGATTCTTCAGCACCCAGGCTCGTCCACCAACTGTGCGGGTGACGCTGCTGATGCCGCTGCCGGCACTGACAACCCCGCTGACGATCCCAGTGCTCAGCTTCTTGTTCTTGATGAGGATCTTCTCTTTGAGCTGGTTCGGCGAAGGCAAGTACGGATCATCGTCGTGGTCGCTTTCGAATAGGAAATTCTTCACTAGCCGGTCGCCGAAGATTCTGAGAAAGATGGCGGCCATTTTCTGCTGCTGCGGCAGGGAGCAGTGATTTTCTATGCTAAGCACCAGCGGAAGTGGCGACTTCACGAATGCAAACTGGTTGATCGCTTCAACGGCGCTCTCAAAGGCGATCTTTGAAGTCAAAGTCATGCCATGGTAGATGACGGGCGAGCCGTTCTCGCCGTCGTGGCAATCCAGCTCTATGCAGCGGCAACCCGTCAGCAGTACCTGACGGTACATGTCCACGGACGATTCTCCTTTGAGCTGATGGCCGCACAGGTAAGTGTTGTGTGAGCTGGCTATGAAATAATGTGATAGGGGGTGGTCCATTATTTCCTCTTTCCATTTGTTTTGCTCAACCGGCGCCGCGAAATTTCGCGTGTCCTGAAGGAACGCGCAGAATCCTTCGAAGCTGAGAAACCCTTGGAGCTTGAAATCGGCGCTCTGCTCGAATCTGTCGACAACTTCGGCTGGCGTGAGCGGCGACACGTCTTCCTGCTGCAGCTCTAGAAAGCTGGCAATCTCCTTCTGTCCCATGACCGTGGCAGCACCGTGGCCCAGGTCTAGGCCGGCCGAGTTGGCTGTGATGCTGGACACGGCTACAGCGTTGCAGATCTGAGCTCGCTGAGCTAGAGGACTCGGCGATGACTTTGCTTTGGCCACGGTCAGCTTACTCGCTGTGGGAAAGGTTAGATGAAGCCATTAATGAAGCAATCTAATAAAGAGTACTTTATTGTCGCTCTTTACCTTAATCTTATATTGGGTACCATGGAGTTTCTAAGCTACCATTAATCAGTGTGGAATGCTGAGTTGCCAAGGCTGATGTCTGAAGACTGGAAAGCGTTCAGTGCTAATGCTGGGGGGGTTCACAAACTCGAAATTTCTTGTTGAAAGCTATACTTAGTTCTTGTTATACTAGTTTTCGATGTTGTGAAATTTCGATCTTGTGAAGTTTCAACCTTGTGAAGTTTCAACCTTGTGAAACAATTCTCTTTTCGACCTTGTGAAATTTCGACCTTATGAAGTCTCTTTCTAAAGTTTTCGACGTTGTTCAATTTCGACCTTGAGAAAGCACCCCCTGATGCTTTGCTGTTTTAAAAATTTCAGTCTTTATAACAAATCTAAGCATATTCGCATTTAAACTTGTCTCGTGACAAATACACAGGAAAGGAAGAACTTGTAAACTCTTTATTGTAACAATAGCTCGTATACACCTAGATACAACTAGCTCGTATGTGCGATTTGCTGCAAAGTGGCCAGGTGAGACAGGAAAAATTCAATGGCCGAAAATAAACTTTGGTAGCTTACAGCTGCCTCCAGATCCATCCAAGCCGGTCGAACGGCCAGCGCTACCGAAGGCTGACTGAGCCAGATCCTCGGAAACGCTGAACAGCTCGAACAAATCCTTGATGTCGCGCCGCATTCGCACCGAGAAAGAGGCGAATAGGTCGCAGAAGTCACCGAACGTAAGATTCGACACTTGAGTGATGTCCTGAGACACTGGCTGAGCCTGCTGCTGCTGCTGACTCTGAGCTTTGGCCTCGGCTTCCGCTGCCCGTTTCAGCGTTGCTAACGAGGCCACGAAAGTAGACACTGGCGGACGATGATCAGCAGACTCCTGAGAAGACGAGCTAAGCTTCGGCTGTGGCTTGTTCAGCATTGACGAGTTCTTCTTTTTCAGGACGCTTCGTCGACCTCCGGCGCCGTCGCCGGAAGCGGCTGCTGAAGCAACGGGCGGTCGGGGCCGACCGAGATGCAGCACGTCGCCCAGCTGGGCGGAGGCCTGGCCGACATTGCTAGAGTTGCTGGCGGCTCCACCTCCGCTGCCAGAGTGGCCTAGAGAGATGCTGCTGCCGGTGACCGACCAGCGCCTGCCGCCGAGAAGCTGCAGGACAGAGTGATGTGGAATGTAGTAAGTTTCTCAGAAACCGGTTCTGCTTATCGCAAGTTTGAATCTCATTTTAAAAGCACAATTCAAAGTCTAGAATATGTACACCACAGCGAGCAATTAACCCGTAAGGGCGGCAAAGCAACTCAGTTTACATAGAGTATCGGCACGCTTTTATGTGCTCAGGAGCCGGCGGAACGGACGAGGTCGCCAGGTGCCCAGAGCCCTCTTATATTATTACGAGTGGAACTCCTCCGTTGGAGGAGAATGCGGCCAAATTTTCTATAGCCTATAACACTCACAGACAGTTTTTCTACGTATTAAAACTTGTCCCATCCAAATTGGCCCAGTAGTTTCGGAGGAGATATGAAACACATGCATAGGAACGACACGTTTAGTATATAGATATTATTATTATTATTATTATTATTATTATTATTATTATTATTATTATTATTATTATTATTATTATTATTACTATTAGTATTATCAATATTCTGAGTGACTAACCCGAATGCATTCGCCAAGCCCTGGTCCTTTGTGCGGCTCGTTGCTGCAGTACATTCTCAAGTACTCGTGCTTGAGCCAATGCGCCCTGCGGTCCAGGCTGGCCCCTAGCAGCTGATTGGCCGCCCGAGCCAGCTTGTGCAGTCCGATCAACAGCAGCCTGGCGCTGTGGTACGGCAGCACCAGCTTCAATGTGCGATTGTCAGTGAACGCGATGCCGAATAGCAAATTGATGCAGCAGTGATCTGGTGACATCGCCTCCTCGTCCTCTTGAAGACTGCTGTACCTTTGAATTGCAAGTTGAGAAGGCAGTAGTTTTTAAGTGCTACTAACAGTAGTCTGGCGCCATCAAATGGTAAAAAAATCATTCATAAGAGTTGGCTCTTAAAAATAATTGCTGCTTGATTGATGGGCGAAAGAATGTTATTTTTTAAGAGACGGAAGTCTGTATAGAGCCGGCGCTAGTCTGCCGGATTTAACTATTGACCATATATTCTCCCTCAGCAAGCTTAAGCTAAATAATCCAAGCAAGCTATAGAGGCTGGGATAATCCGCTTAGAATCTTGCCATCATTAAAAAAATTTACTGATGGCAGTATTTATAGAACTAAAAAGGCTTTAGAACTGCTTTAAATCCTGCCAGGTTGCTGAATAAAAGCTATTATAAAGGAAACCACGGGATCTACGCCTAAATTTGTCGACAATTCGCTTTAAAAATTCGCTTTTCTTAGTAATAGATTAATCGGGCTGAAACTTGGAAAGTAAATAATAATAATAATAATAATAATAATAGTAATAATAATAGTAATAATAAAAATAATAATAAAAATATTTATAATAATATTAATAGTATTTAATTACACCTGCTCTAATGGGCAGACGAGCAACTAACGACTAAGCCGCAGTTATTGCTCGGCGCATCTGAAGGCTGCGTGACGGCTGTTCAGTCCAAGCACTGGGGGGTCGCCACACACACCCTCAATTACCCCAGCTAATGCTGGCACCCATTTTACAGCTGGGTGAACTGAAGCAATGCAGAGTTAAGTGTCTTGCTCAAGGACACAAATTCTTCCGAGTGGGTCGAGAATCGAACCCCTGACCTTCCAGTCGTGAGTCCGACGCTCTAACCACTAGGCTGCAACCCTAGTTACTTTACTTTCAAGGAAATTAAAAAACCTCCAAAAAGTTTTGAATCAAAATTTATCAATTTTTAATCATCTCTTTGAAGTCTCGATGGTTTTTTAAATTTAAAATAGCCGAAAACTTAATATAACAAAAACCTGGAGTAGTTTTTAGCGTTGTGAAATTTCGACCTTGTGGAAGCACCACATCGTCGATGACTCACCCTCTAGCCTAAACCCGTTTCTGATTTATCAAGTCTTGACCAATCAAGCATCACTTCCCCCCACCCCAATATCGACTAATAAATAAGTTTTGAGTAGACAGATATGCACAGGGGCGGATTTAGGGGCTGGGGGCGGGGGGGGGCGGCCGCCCCCAAAAAAACTTGACAAAACATATTGGGCCCCCCAAAAACCCAAGTTTGCGCCCCCTAAGCTTGACTTTTCGCCCCCTACACGCATTTTTTGCGCCCCCTAGCTTAGAAATTAACGCCCCTTATACTCAAGTTGGCGCCCCAAACTTGGACCGCCCCCTGCCCAAAATGAAACTCTAGATCCGCCACTGGATATGCAGTAACCACCTTTTCTCGACACGCAAACGTAGACTTCATAAAAAACTTTAGTAAATACTTTAGTTACGCAACTGCATCGTCGGGCACTACGTAAACAGTGTATTCATGCACAGTGAAGCAGGGTAGTGTCCGTTTCCTTGTGTTGTGCAATCGTGTTCTTTTTCGCCCTCCTGCCCCGCCCCAACCCTCCAGTCTGCCCCACCCCTCCAATCAATAATCAATGCGTACGCCGGTCACGCCACCTCGCACCACCTCCCCCTACCGTACCGTACATTTGTTCTAAAAGTATTCATGTACGCGTAGGTCAGATAATAAATATAATGAATTTGCTGTCTAGTGAGCAGCCGCGCCCTTGCGTTCTCTTGGTCCTATCGTTGGCTACTTCAAAACAAACTTATTTGTCTACCATAGCACATAGCAAGTGCGAACTGTATCGGCTTTTGCGCGGAAACTCGTGAGTTCTGCTCTGTCGTTTTCCTGCTTCTCCCTGGGACACGGGACGGGAGCTCTGACTGGGGACCTGGGGGTCGCAGCTTCCCAATAGGGTTCAGCTGCAGGCGTCGCTCTGGAGGACGGCGCTCACAACACTTGCCTCGAGCTATTTTACAGTTAATGCATTGCATTAGGGACAGAGTGTAAACATGTCTGACTATTCTAAAGTCGAGAAGGAGAGTCGCTGAACACCCTGTGTGCGTGGTCAGTAGTCAGCGAAGATTTTACAGCAGCGCCTAGAAGTCTTCATGCACCTGCGCTCATTGTTAGCTTCGGCATCAATGTGATTATTATACGGCTTTTACCTGCGTAGAATGGCGGCACAGTTCACGCTGGTGTCGCCGTAGGTGACCGCCTTGACGCAGAACAGATCAACGAAGCCCTCGTCGCCGCTGTCCATGTACATCGCCTGCTGGCTGTAGCGCGCCTGCATCAGCTGGCGGAAGGCGGCGTCCTCTTCGGCTCTGTTGGCCGCGCACACCCGCGTCCACATCAGCAGCGAGTTCGTTGGCGCGAGGCGAACGCAAATCTACGATGAGGTGAATGAGGTTTCCGAATTCCGTATTCCAGCTAGGACAGTGACATAGTCGACATAGTCGATATTATCGACAATTTTGATGTTGAAGATATTTTCGACATTGTCGAAATTGTCGATATTGTCGATATTGTCGACATTGTCGCTATTGTCGATATTGTCGATAGTATCGAATTACTAACATTTTTGATATTTTCGATATTTTCGACATTGTAATATTGTCGATATATATTGCGATATTGCGATATTGTCGAAACTTTAAAACTCTGAAAATTAATCTTATTTCGGGTGTATTTTCAGCCCGAACTGAGGCTCAAAAACTTCAATTGAAATCATAGCATTGTCTCACCTGTCTCTGAGCTTGCTGCTGCTCCCAGCCGGTGGGCCATTTGTCTCCGCCGCTGTGTCGCACAGCTGTCAGCCCGTGCCGCATCAGCATCAGCGAGCGCTGGTCTAGAGCAGCCTGAGTTCGCCCAATCAGGCAGATCTCGTGCTCACGCCAGCCTGCGAAATCTTCGTCCGTTAGCGGGCCAAAGCCGCGGATGAGGCGGTCCTGATGCTGTTGCTGTTGCTGCTGCTGTCGCTGTCGCTGCAACTGCTGCTGCTGTGGCTGCGGCTGTGTTGCTTTGGCTTGTTGCTGTGGCTGCTGCACTGGGGCCGCCTGCTGTTGCTTCTGTTGTTGCTGCTGCTGCTGGGTCTGTGCCGAACGCAGCCTGTCTGTCCCACCTGTTGGACTATCGAACCTGCACAAGTTCGGTTGCATATCGGAGATTGTTATTATAGTAGTTCGAATAAGTTTTATACACTAAAGTACCTGGCTCGATAAGCGTTCTTTCGTCACGTTTGAGACGAATCCGACTGAGAAGAAAAGTTCAACTAATTCGATGCAAGTTAAAAAAGCTAAAAAAGGAATCAGAAGCAGAAGGCTACAATTGCAGAGCACGAGAAAACACCCTCACACAAAACGCGCGCAAACCAGCGAAGCGGGACAGGTCGAGGCGGACGCAACGCACGGCGCTAAAAAGGCCCCACAGACACCCACCCACGGACAGATGCACCCCAAATACGGGGTGGCGGCAAGCACCCCTGGCCCCGCTAACAGTGATCGGCCAGCCAATCTACACTTAATAGTACGTTGTGATTGTGTTTCAACAAATCAATTTAGAATCAGGCATCCAGAGCTCATCCCACTCACAAGTCGATCGCTTCTCCAGTGTCGCCGTCGATCTCGCCGCTGCTAAACATCTTGTCGGCCTTCAGGCCGCACTTATGAAAGAACTCAACGTCGTTCATCACCATTAGAGCGTCGCGCATTTTTCTCAGGTTAACCATGCCGCCGACGCAGACTCGCGAGCTGAACGTGTCCTCGGCGGGCGATCCGGTCTCTGCTGTCGAAGGTCCTGTCGGGACCACCACAGACGTCGGAGCGCCGTCGCTCGGTGGCAGCACAACCAGGCTGGGAGTTCGGGTGAAAATTGATTTCAACTGGCGCAGGAAGATGCCGAAGAATGGCACAACTTTGGTGCACTGCGATTCCAGCAGTTCGGCAACGAAGTCGCAGTAGTCCTGGGCTGGTTGACGACTTAGCAGCACGTCTCCAAGGAAGTCAAGATGACGCAATAGGCCTTTACAATCAGTTATGGTAAGCCAGAATGGCTTCAGCTTGTCCGATCTAAAGTAAGGGGGTTAGAAAAGTTTATAGATTTTCTTTGTCTATCTACTTATAGAGAGGCTGCAATGTCACCCCTGAGAGTGTGTCCTCATATAGAGAGGCTGCAATGTCACCTCCTCTGAGAGTGTGTCCTCATATAGAGAGGCTGCAATGTCACCTCTGAGAGTGTGTCCTCATATAGAGAGGCTGCAATGTCACCTCTGAGAGCGTGTCCTCATTCAGAGGCTGTATGTCTCATGAGACAGTGTCCTCATCGGTGTCCCAAAGTGTGTCTTTATTCAGTGCGCCCCCTGTGTGTCTCAGCAACGTACAAGGCGACTCACTTGAGGCCCACAAGGATTTGTACAGCCGTGCTGAAATTGCCCAGCCGGAATGTGGTCACGGCAATGCGCACGATGGAATTGAACAGCACCCGACGCTCCTCGTGCGACGGCTGCGTAATGATGAGGTGAGTGATCCACGAGCTGACCTGAAATCAGACAGCGGAAACAGTTGGATTCTCAGAGATACTGTGCGACGCAATATTGAAAACTGAAGATTTCCAACGCCTTTGTTAGCATAAAAGTAGGCCGTCTGCAGTGCCACAATGTTTACGACTCAATATGAGCATGTTTCTACAATAGGACACCCTCTATTGCAGGGCTCGGCAAACTCTGACCCGAAGGCCCCGACATGCGACTGGCGAAGCCTCTCTATCCGGCCCTCGGGTTCTTTGAAGCTTCGCGATAGGAATTCGGCCTGCTCAAGGTTTGTTCTCACAGCTCTCATCTCTCTAATACTCGCGATCTCTTCTCTTTTTCTCTCATCTCCTCTTTTCTCCTCTCTTCTCCTCTCCTCTCCTCTCCTCTCCTCTCCTCTCCTCTCCTCTCCTCTCCTCTCATCTCCTCTCCTCTCCTATCTCC
The DNA here is from genome assembly GCA_002269645.1 of Macrostomum lignano. Taxonomy (NCBI): domain Eukaryota; kingdom Metazoa; phylum Platyhelminthes; family Macrostomidae; genus Macrostomum; species Macrostomum lignano. The sequence continues at coordinate 160,807 of NIVC01000035.1, read as the reverse complement.
TATCTCTAAGTCTCTATTTTCTCTGACCCTTTCTTATCTCCCCTTTTCTGAACCGCAGTCGCAGGCATTTAGATTCTCTATTTGGCCCTTAAGGTAAAGAGTTGCCGAATTTATTTTTATTACTTGTCAATGCATGCTATACGTTTACAAAATCATCAAAACCGTATTTATGGCCTGGCCGGGACACTGTCACAATAGGCTACCAACGTGATATTAAAAAAACCTTCGATCAATTTTAACAAATTCAATAAATTCCTTCTATTCTCACAAAGAACTGACTGCGACCGTATTTTGCTCAAAATTGGTCCCGAGCCGTGTCTAGCACGTAATATGCTGTTCAGATTTTTTGAGAATTTCGCTTCTCCACCTACGATCGTATCTTGCCAAACAATTTCTTGGAAATGGAACAGCTGATCTGCCTCGGATCCATTAGTTTCTTTTGAGTGTCACTTCTTCCATAGCTCCAGCGTTCCTTGCCCGAAAAATGTGCGACTAACGTCGGATTTTCAGCTTTTCACCTCCTCGATAAGTTAATGAAGAATCAGTTCTTAAGATTTTTTTTCCTAAAAGAACAAAAAATTTCAGCAAAATTGGACTGCTTGCCTCTCTCAGGCGGACAATCAGATCCTTCACAGTCTTCTCGCCAGGGCAACCAGCGTAGCCCAGCTTGGCGAGGTCAAAGGTCACATTGCGCAAGTAGGCCTGCGGCGGCACAGTTAGAAACAGGCCGTGCTCGCTGTCAGTGAGAATGATGGCCACCTCTTCGGGAAAGTGGATCAGAGTCTGCAGCTCCTCCAGCTCGTTGGAGTGCACAATTCCGGCCTCGATATCGCAGCGGAGCATCACGTTTCGACGATGAAGGTCTGTGTGGAGTGAAGCACTTGAATGATGAGCTTACAGGTAGACTTGCAGGTTATGGCAGAAAATTGCGATGATCGCACAGGTAAGCAATGATCTTACAGGTAATCGATGATCTTACAGGTAATCAATGATCTTACAGGTAATCGATGATCTTACAGGTAATCAATGATCTTACAGGTAATCGATGATCTTACAGGTAAGCAATGATCTTACAGGTAATCGATGATCTTACAGGTAATCGATGATCTTACAGGTAATTAATGATCTTACAGGTAATCGATGATCTTACAGGTAATCAATGATCTTACAGGTAATCGATGATCTTACAGGTAAGCAATGATGTTACAGGTAATCAATGATCTTACAGGTAATCGATGATGTTACAGGTAATTAATGATCTTACAGGTAATCGATGATCTTACAGGTAATTAATGATCTTACAGGTAATTAATGATCTTACAGGTAATCGATGATCTTACAGGTAATTAATGATCTTACAGGTAATCGATGATCTTACAGGTAATCGATGATCTTACAGGTAATCAATGATCTTACAGGTAATCGATGATCTTACAGGTAATCAATGATCTTACAGGTAATCGATGATCTTACAGGTAAGCAATGATCTTACAGGTAATCGATGATCTTACAGGTAATCGATGATCTTACAGGTAATTAATGATCTTACAGGTAATCGATGATCTTACAGGTAATCAATGATCTTACAGGTAATCGATGATCTTACAGGTAAGCAATGATGTTACAGGTAATCAATGATCTTACAGGTAATCGATGATGTTACAGGTAATTAATGATCTTACAGGTAATCGATGATCTTACAGGTAATTAATGATTTTACAGGTAATCGATGATCTTACAGGTAAGCAATGATCTTACAGGTAATCGATGATCTTACAGGTAATCGATGATCTTACAGGTAATCAATGATCTTACAGGTAATCGATGATCTTACAGGTAATCAATGATCTTACAGGTAATCGATGATCTTACAGGTAATTAATGATCTTACAGGTAATCAATGATCTTACAGGTAATCGATGATCTTACAGGTAAGCAATGATCTTACAGGTAATCGATGATCTTACAGGTAATCAATGATCTTACAGGTAATCGATGATCTTACAGGTAAGCAATGATCTTACAGGTAATCGATGATCTTACAGGTAAGCAATGATCTTACAGGTAATCGATGATCTTACAGGTAAGCAATGATCTTACAGGTAAGCAATGATGTTACAGGTAATCAATGATCTTACAGGTAATCGATGATCTTACAGGTAATTAATGATCTTACAGGTAATCGATGATCTTACAGGTAATCGATGATCTTACAGGTAATCGATGATCTTACAGGTAATCGATGATCTTACAGGTAAGCAATGATCTTACAGGTAATCGATGATCTTACAGGTAATTAATGATTTTACAGGTAATCGATGATCTTACAGGTAAGCAATGATCTTACAGGTAATCAATGATTTTACAGGTAATCGATGATCTTACAGGTAAGCAATGATCTTACAGGTAAGCAATGATCTTACAGGTAAGCAATGATGTTACAGGTAATCAATGATCTTACAGGTAATCGATGATCTTACAGGTAATTAATGATCTTACAGGTAATCGATGATCTTACAGGTAATCGATGATCTTACAGGTAAGCAATGATCTTACAGGTAATCGATGATCTTACAGGTAATCAATGATTTTACAGGTAATCGATGATCTTACAGGTAAGCAATAATCTTACAGGTAATCAATGATGTTACAGGTAATCAATGATCTTACAGGTAATCGATGATCTTACAGGTAATTAATGATCTTACAGGTAATCGATGATCTTACAGGTAATCAATGATCTTACAGGTAATCGATGATCTTACAGGTAAGCAATGATCTTACAGGTAATCGATGATCTTACAGGTAAGCAATGATCTTACAGGTAATCGATGATCTTACAGGTAAGCAATGATCTTACAGGTAATCAATGATGTTACAGGTAATCAATGATCTTACAGGTAATCGATGATCTTACAGGTAATTAATGATCTTACAGGTAATCGATGATCTTACAGGTAATCAATGATCTTACAGGTAATCGATGATCTTACAGGTAATCGATGATCTTACAGGTAATCGATGATCTTACAGGTAATCGATGATCTTACAGGTAATCGATGATCTTACAGGTAATCGATGATCTTACAGGTAAGCAATGATCTTACAGGTAATCGATGATCTTACAGGTAAGCAATGATCTTACAGGTAATCGATGATCTTACAGGTAATCAATGATCTTACAGGTAATCGATGATCTTACAGGTAATCAATGATCTTACAGGTAATCGATGATCTTACAGGTAATCAATGATCTTACAGGTAATCGATGATCTTACAGGTAATCAATGATCTTACAGGTAATCAATGATCTTACAGATAATCAATGATCTTACAGGTAATTGATGATCTTACAGGTAAGCAATGATCTTACAGGTAAGAAAAATCAAACAAGAACTGCTGCTCACCAAACTCAAGGCTATTCCGCCGGACCATGATACCGTCGCACTCCAGGACCTCCCACAGAGCCAGCGACAGTGACCGCAGCACGTCCTCGCTTGAGCAGACCAGATTCCACGGCTTGCAGCTCTGGAAGTCCAACTCCACGCAGTTAATGGGAGAATTTCCCAAGTGCCAATGGCGCAGCTCGGAAACAGGTTGAGATCGGATTAGGGCCTTGCTCTTGCTGTCCAGCAGCACAATCTTCTCCTCCGAAATGCCCAACAGACGGCCTTGCTTTCGCTGTAAGTTGCCTCTCTGGATCTCTTTCACCTGCGTAATTTGTGTAGGTGTAGGAACCTGATTTAACACTCATCTTGTTCAGGTATATACGAGTAGAGTGGTGACCTCAAGGGACTTTACTGGTAGAATGTTGACCTCAAGGGACTTTACTGGTAGAATGTTGACCTCAAGGGACTTTACTGGTAGAATGTTGACCTCAAGGGACTTTACTGGTAGAATGTTGACCTCAAGGGACTTTACTGGTAGAATGTTGACCTCAAGGGACTTTCCTGGTAGAATGTTGACCTCAAGGGACTTTACTGGTAGAATGTTGACCTCATGTGACTTTATGAGGACATTAAAACCTTCAGGGACGCACCGTAGCCAACTGAACTTCAAAGAAATCTTACCTGATAAATCTTGCAGCCGTAGCTGGGCAACTTTTTGCACAACTTGACGTACATCTGCTTCAACTTCAACTCGTTATCGTAGAACGGGGTGTGCCACAGCTTGTTGTGCTTTTCCTGCGACAAAAAAGTGTTGTAAAATTTACATACGAGTATTTGCGTTGCTTATACGAGCGTACATAAGCGGTGTCTAGATGACGGTATCAGATGCTGTGCTATGGTATCGATGATGTACTCAAGGTACTACTAGGTACCTGTACAAGATACAGTAAAGGTATATATCGTGTAGTGCAAGAAGGCACTACCTAGATACCTGAACTAGATACCTGAACTAGACAAATGTACTAGACACCTGTACTATAAATACCTGTACTAAAGACCTGTACTATACGCCTGTACTAGACACCTGTACTAGACACCTGCACTAGACACCTGTACTTGATACCTGTACAAGACACCTGTACTAGACACCTGTACCAGATACCTGTACTAAACACCTGTACTAGACACCTGTACCAGATACCTGTACTAGAAATCTGTACTAGACATCTGTACTAGACACCTGTACTAGACACCTGTACTTGATACCTGTACTAGACACCTGTACCAGATACCTGTACTAGACAACTGTACTAGACACCTGTACAAGACACTTGTACTAAAAACATGAACTAGACATCTGTACTAGACACCTGTACTTGATACCTGTACTAGACACTTGTACTAGAAACATGAACTAGACACCTGTACTAGACACCTGTACCAGATACCTGTACTAGACATCTGTACTAGACATCTGTACTAGACACCTGTACTAGACACCTGTACTTGATACCTGTACTAGACACCTGTACTAGAAACATGTACTTGACACCTGTACAAGACACCTGTACAAGATATCTAAAGTAGATACCTGTATTAGATATATTTGCCTAAAACACACTGCAATTCAATATATTCCCCAGCTCAACTGTTCCTATAGTTCGGATCAGGCAATTCGAGCCTGGGGGATTAGGGTTATTAGTCTCTCATCTCTTATCGCATTATAAGAAAAAATCACCGGTCACGCAAAGGAATACTGCAAATGCAAACAGGAGACTTTCTGGACTATAATCCGTCTAGAAGATTAAGACCCCTGAGCGGGGTGAGTGGACAGGAGGATTCGGCCAGTGCGATATTGACGTTAATCTGCTTAAAGAAGACTGAGTGAACCTTTTCTTTTTCCACTGCCAGATTGGTTTTTATGTGAAAAAACTGTGGAGAGAAGGAGAGAAGAGGAGAGGAGAGGAGAGGAGAGGAGAGGAGAGGAGAGGAGAGGAGAGGAGAGGAGAGAAGAGGAGAGGAGAGAAGAGGAGAGGAGAGAAGAGGAGAGGAGAGAAGAGGAGAGGAGAGAAGAGGAGAGGAGAGGAGAGGAGAGGAGAGAAGAGGAGAGGAGAGAAGAGGAGAGGAGAGAAGAGGAGAGGAGAGAAGAGGAGAGGAGAGGAGAGGAGAGGAGAGGAGAGGAGAGGAGAGGAGAGGAGAGGAGAGGAGAGGAGAGGAGAGGAGAGGAGAGGAGAGGAGAGGAGAGGAGAGGAGAGGAGAGGAGAGGAGAGGAGAGGAGAGGAGAGGAGAGGAGAGGAAAGGAGAGGAAAGGAGAGGAGAGGAGAGGAGAGGAGAGGAGAGGAGAGGAGAGGAGAGGAGAGGAGAGGAGAGGAGAGGAGAGGAGAGGAAAGGAGAGGAGAGGATAGGAGAGGAGAGGAGAGGAGAGGACTGTTATCATCAGACAGAAGTATCTGGGAACTCCCAGACTTGATAAAAAGCTGCCAACTCACCTGAATTAGGGCATGCACCTTGGCGCTGTTGTGATAGTCAGGCGGCAGGTACCGAGCCAGGATGAGCTTCAGTTCCTTCACCTGTTTGTCGTCCTCGACATTTTCACTGACGCATGACAGCTGCTTCATTAGACGCCTGCGGCTCATGGAGACGCGACCGGGGGACCACTTGGACTGCTGCAGCGGATGGGCGGGGCTGACTGAAGATCTGCCATCGATCCGCCATCGATCTGCCATGCCATACAGCTGCCGTATATCTTGCATCCATCTTGCATCTATTTTCCATCTATTTTGCATCTATTTGCCATATATGTAACATCTATCTAGCATCCATTTTCCAACTATCTGCCATCAAGCTTCCATCTATCAGCCATCTATCTGACATCAAGCGTCCATCTAGCTAGCATCTATCTAGCATCTATCTGCCATCTATCTGCCATCTATCTGCCATCTATCTGCCATCAATCTTCCATCTGGCTTGCATCTATCTAGCATTTACAATCTATCTTCCATCTATCTGCCATCTATCTGCCATCTATCTTCCATCTATCTTCCATCTATCTGCCATCTATCTGACATCAAGTTTCCATCTAGCTTGCATCTATCTAACATTTACAATCTATCTTCCATCTATCTGCCATCTATTTTCCATCTATCTTCCATCTATCTTCCATCTGTCTGCCATCTGTCTAGTATCTATCTGCCACTTATCTAGCATATATCTTCCATCTAGCTTGCATCTATCTAGCATCTATCTGCCACCTATCTAGCATCTACAATCTATCTTCCATCTATCTGCCATCTATCTTCCATCTAGCTAGCATCTATCTAGCATCTACCTGCCTACTGCATCAACAGAAATTTACTTGGCAGTTATTAAACCTTGCACAAAACGCCCATTAACGCGAGGCTCCCGGCTACAAAAACTCTAATTACAGCACTCTTTAGCGTACCAGGGCTTTGAATTTCTTCACAAATGAGACTCGAAAGTTCTGAATCTGTCCTCTTTGACTAATCAGGGTGCAGTAGAAAAGGGCGGTATTGACAAGCCCGACTTTGATTCTCAACTCTTTGCCTGACCATAGGCTACACATGTAGATGCTCGAGAATATTTTGCCAGCGCCTTGTCACTGCAGACTGCTCAACTCCCCCTGCAATCTAATGAGTATCCGAGCACGGGACTGGCAAAAAAGGAGCTGGAAATCTCTAATGGGGACACATGCAGCGGCACCCTCTGTCGCTTTCTATCGCAAATTACGAGCAGACTCATGCACACATGAGATGGGGAAGTCAGAGCCAATGAGACTTTGAAATAGCATCTGGGCTGCCCAAATCTCTATCTAAACGTCTATCTATCTTACCATTTGTGAACCATTTATCTACCACTTACCCGCCATCTATCTAGCATCTATATGCCATCTATCTACCACCTACCCGCCATCTATCTAGCCTCTATATGCCATCTATCTAGCATCTATATGCCATCTATCTAGCATCTATATGCCATCTATCTAGCATCTATATGCCATCTATCTAGCATCTATATGCCATCTATCTAGCATCTATATGCCATCTATCTAGCATCTATATGCCATCTATCTAGCATCTATATGCCATCTATCTAGCATCTATATGCCATCTATCTAGCATCTATATGCCATCTATCTAGCATCTATATACCATCTATCTAGCATCTATATGCCATCTATCTAGCATCTATATGCCATCTATCTACCACCTACCCGCCATCTATCTAGCATCTATATACCATCTATCTACCACCTACCCGCCATCTATCTAGCATCTATATACCATCTATCTAGCATCTATATGCCATCTATCTAGCATCTATATGCCATCTATCTACCACCTACCCGCCATCTATCTAGCATCTATATGCCATCTATCTACCACCTACCCGCCATCTATCTAGCATCTATATACCATCTATCTAGCACTTACCCGCCATCTATCTAGCACTATATGCCATCTATCTGCCATCTATCTGCCATCTATCTAGCATCTATATGCCATCTATCTAGCACTATATGCCATCTATCTAGCACTATATGCCATCTATATGCCATCTATCTGCCATCTATCTGCCATCTATCTTCTGTCTATCTTAAATACGAGAAGAAATCGGTCACAATGAAAAGCTTCTCCACTTAAAAAGTCTCTGCTCTGTGGGAAGAGCTGAGCGCTCCAGATTCATGTCCATGACCTCCTTGGCCAAGACCCCCTGATCACGGGCGGGGGTTGACGGGTCTGGCGACAGGGTCGGACTTTGATTCAAGGCATCCCATCCCCTCCCATCCCATCTGTGAGCCCTCACTGCGCCGCTACTTAACTCGTAGCGAGTAGGAAAGCCCCTGCTACCGGAGACAGGGATATGGGAGACTTGGGAACACACACACGCACACACACAGAGAGAGTCAGAGTTACTGAGGCACACAGAAACATAACGGAAGCAAAAACATCTGCCTTTTTTGAAGCAAACAGGAGCGGCTTGCAGCACAAGCAGAGGGAACCTGCAGACGCTCCGTCTCTTGCCTGCCGCATCTCTCAGCTGCCCGCCCCCCACCTCACCTAATTTTGGTCATGGCTCTCGCGGCTTGCCTTGAGCTGCTATTATCTGAGAGAGCGATTATTCCTCCCTTGCCTACCTGCCTCTGCGTCTCTGTCGCTTCTTGCTTTTTATTTTGCTGACTTTCAGGCTCCCGTGCTTCTCACTTTCTCTAACGCCAAATTCTCCTCTAAGAAATTCCAGCTTGTGCTTTCTTCTCTCTCTTTGTCCCCTGCTGTACAGCAGATCCAACTGCTTCTTATCTCTCCTCTCTCCTCTCTTATCTCTCCGCTCTCCTCTCTCCTCTCTCCTCTCTCCTCTCTTATCTCTCCTCTCTTATCTCTCCTCTCTCCTCTCTTATCTCTCCTCTCTCCTCTCTTATCTCTCCTCTCTCCTCTCTCCTCTCTCCTCTCTTATCTCTCCTCTCTCCTCTCTCCTCTCTCCTCTCTTATCTCTCCTCTCTCCGCTCTCCTCTCTCCTCTCTCCTCTCTTATCTCTCCTCTCTCCTCTCTCCTCTCTCCTCTCTTATCTCTCCTCTCTCCTCTCTTATCTCTCCTCTCTTATCTCTCCTCTCTCCTCTCTCCTCTCTTATCTCTCTCTTATCTCTCCTCTCTCCTCTCTTATCTCTCCTCTCTTATCTCTCCTCTCTCCGCTCTTATCTCTCCTCTCTTATCTCTTATCTCTCCTCTCTTATCTCTCCTCTCTTATCTCTTATCTCTCCTCTCTCCTCTCTTATCTCTCCTCTCTCCTCTATTATCTCTCCTCTCTCCGCTCTCCTCTCTCCCCTCTCCTCTCTTATCTCTCCTCTCTCCTCTCTTATCTCTCCTCTCTCCTCTCTCCTCTCTCCTCTCTTATCTCTCCTCTCTCCTCTCTCCTCTCTCCTCTCTTATCTCTCCTCTCTCCGCTCTCCTCTCTCCTCTCTCCTCTCTTATCTCTCCTCTCTCCTCTCTCCTCTCTCCTCTCTTATCTCTCCTCTCTCCTCTCTTATCTCTCCTCTCTTATCTCTCCTCTCTCCTCTCTCCTCTCTTATCTCTCTCTTATCTCTCCTCTCTCCTCTCTTATCTCTCCTCTCTTATCTCTCCTCTCTCCGCTCTTATCTCTCCTCTCTTATCTCTTATCTCTCCTCTCTTATCTCTCCTCTCTTATCTCTTATCTCTCCTCTCTCCTCTCTCCTCTCTCCTCTCTCCTCTCTCCTCTCTCCTCTCTCCTCTCTCCTCTCTTATCTCTCCTCTCTCCTCTCTTATCTCTCCTCTCTCCGCTCTTATCTCTCCTCTCTTATCTCTTATCTCTCCTCTCTTATCTCTCCTCTCTTATCTCTTATCTCTCCTCTCTCCTCTCTTATCTCTCCTCTCTCCTCTCTTATCTCTCCTCTCTCCTCTCTTATCTCTTATCTCTTCTCTCTTATCTCTTCTCTCTTCTCTCTTGTCTCTCCTCTCTCGTCTCTCCTCTCACCTCTCTCCTCTGCTATCTCATCTCTCTCCACTCTCCTCTCACTTCGCTCTTCCATTCACCCTATCATCACTGAAATTCTCCAAAGCTTTCTCCCACAATCAGTGCAAACTCTATGCATAAAAGTGCACCAGAGTTTTTTAGGCTTGTATTTGAAAATAAATTTAATTAATTATCCCAAATTGAACTGATCCACCACAAAAATCGTCTTAGTCAATAAATTCATCCCAGGATATCCCAGTAATCCTATTCCCCTAGCAAAGCGCTCTTCAGCCATATTTACCAATCCGATCAAGTTTTTCTACACTCGCAGCAGGCTAGCATGTCATTTGCTCAAGCCAGCCTGCCACTCAAGTCTGCTTGCCCACCTCCTAAGGCAGCGGAAGTTCCACCCGATATTCCCAGCTGTCCCACCTGGTTAGTGTTATTTTTAATACCTTTATCAACCCCCAAGCTACTCTCTCACTCTTTTCCGGCTTCTTCAATTCCCCCCGGTCTTCGCTACTCTTGAAACGGTGCCAAAATTGTTTGAAGAATACGCCACGGTCTGGCTCTCAGCCTTCCGCTTTTTGCAGGACAGCAGGAGAGCCGAAAGTGCATGGCTCAAATCAACTTTGCTAATCTGCTAGCGAATCCGCTCAGACTTTAGTCGTGTCTTTTTATCAGCAATTTCTGCACCATTTTCATCAAGCAGATTTGCTTTAATCTCTTTCATCTAAGAGAATCATCTAAGAGAATTGAAAAAATTCCCACTTATCTGTTTCATCCACCTGACTCCGCCAACGCCAAATGTACATAGCTGAGGCCAGTCTCTCCCTACCCCCACCGACCCACCAATCCCTCCGCCTATTTCTAAGTGTACATAGCTATGGCCAATCTCTACCCCCACCGACCCACCAATCCCTCCGCCTATTTCTAAGTGTACATAGCTATGGCCAATCTCTACTGCCACCGACCCACCAATCCCTCCGCCTATTTCTAAGTGTACATAGCTATGGCCAATCTCTACCCCCACCGACCCACCAATCCCTCCGCCTATTTCTAAGTGTACATAGCTATGGCCAATCTCTACCCCACCGACCCACCAATCCCTCCGCCAATTTCTGAGTGTACATAGCTATGACTAATCTCTCTCTCTTCCCTCCTCTCGCACTCACGGATCTGAGGAACTCCTTCCGCATATTAATCAGCTCCGCTCGGCCCTCCTGCTGGCCGCGCCGGATCCGCCATGACAATGGACCGCCCAGGCTGCGCGTGAAGTCTCGGCTGTCTGGCCATGCGTCGTCCAGGTGAAGGTGCACTGCTGCTAGGGTTGCTGCTTCGTCCTTTGTGCAGGGCAGATCGCCGCTAGTCACCATCTGCTTGAACTGCGGAGGTTGCAGCCGGGAGAATTTTTTATGCTGTAAAAATAGTGCTCTCTTGACACCGGAAACAGCTTACGCTGGGAAAGGCTGACATTTCTCATCGTGTGGTATCTTGAGAAATTGAAAGGAACTGAGGCAGTTTATTAAGACACGCAAACATATAACACTACGATATTGTCACACAGACAGACAGACAGACAGACAGACAGACAGACAGACAGACAGACAGACAGACAGACAGACAGACAGACAGACAGACAGACAGACAGACAGACAGACAGACAGACAGACAGACAGACAGACATATAATTTCAGTTTAAAAGTAATCTTGTTCAATTCATCCCTCTCTAAATCCCTACAGTAAAACCAATTGTCAAGGTAGCAAGTTTAATCTGCCAGATGCAGCCCTCCGCTCTCTCTCTCTCACGCACGCAGGCCAGCCCTCAGACTTCAATTGCTCCTCCCCTCACAGCAGTTGATTGGATATTGATCCAATCTGCCCCCCTCTCGCGGCTTTCTCAGCCTCGCCAGAATTCAGAAGTTGCCCATCGCAGCCCAGCGCTGCCATCTCACCCAGGCAGGGTTGGCTCTCGTTCTACATCTCGCCTCTCCCAAGCTCTAATCAGGGGACAAGTGGCCAGGAAGTTTTCTGCGATACAGAAAGTGCTTTGTACCCCTACTCCGAAGCATAGCTCAAGCTTCCTTATCTATCTCAAACCTCTCTATTTCGACTCATCGCGACTGGCGTCTCTAAACCCTCAAAACTCAGATCCCTTTCACCCTTCTTTGCGCGTTCCCTCGTCCCTACCCCCTCCGCCTCCCCCCGCCTCCCCCTCTCGCCCTGAGGCTGCGTCGACCCCACCGTGCCGTGCCCCACCCCCAAACTCAAACTTGCTTAAAAACAAAGTTCCCTTAACTACAGATGGAGCTGCGAGCCTGAATGAGGGCAGCAGTAAATACCTTTGAGGGGAGCAGGATTAGGATAAAGGATGGCTTTTCCAAACCCTATAGAGTTCTGCCCCTTTCCGGGAAACGCTTTTTTGAGGGCTAAAGAGGCAGACAGGCAGGAGGGGCAGACTGACAGACAGGTAAGGTATGAGCTGCAGCAATAACACAAGCAAGCGTTATTTGAGAGCTCCGAGCTAAAATATCTTTGACAAGCTAAAACAATATTGTCGCTACATATCGGCAATTGACTGAGACAGCAGTCCGCGCCAGGAACTTGAACTCTAGCTTACCTTTTTGTACTCAATGTTGACCGTTTCGCCTCGCTCTTTTCCCTCGCAGCTCTTGTTCTTGTGGTGCTGCTCCTGGAAATTGTCAAGCAAAACAACTGTCTGTTGGTCTTCTGCATAGAGGCTGGAAAATGGCATAAAAAAGGCAACGGATTGCTCACATTGGACTTCAGATAGCTCCACAGGCCCTGACTCCACGCCCGCTGCTCATCGCCCAGAGTGGCAAACATGGCCAGGAACTCTTTAACGTCGTCTTTCATCAGTAGGAAATCGGACAGCGAGGCTCGAACCCAGGACTCTAGTAGGCGCACAGCGGCAGTTTGCATTGGTGGCGAGTCCGACGAGAGACCGCTTCGAAATTGCTGCTGCTGCTGCTGCTGCTTCTGGTGCCGCTGCTGTTGCTGCAGGACCAGCTGCTGCTGCTGAGGCAGATCCGCAGCCGTTGCTTGCGACTGCGGAGACGGCGAAGGAGGAAAAGCGAACACCAGGGGCTGCGGCTGTTTCTGCGCCGTCATCTGATGCGTCAGCTGATCCTGCAGCGAGCCTGGCGACGGTTCCGCCGTTGCCGCCGCAGCGGCGTGCAGTGACGATGCCGACGAGTTGATCGAGCAGAGACTGTCGCCAGGTGGCGAGCTGTTGGTGTAGAAGTTCACCACCGGGCAGTGGCGGGCGGTCAGCACCGAGCTGGCTGGCGGAGCGCCCGGAGAGCTGAGGTTGACCTCCGCTCTGCTGTGTTGCTGCTGCTGCTGCTGCTGCTGCTGCTGCTGCTGCTGCGACAGCGGACCGAACACCAACGGCTGGTGCACCAGCGGCGACGGTGGCGGCGGCTCCGCCATGTTGGGCACCGAGTTGCTCCGGCTGAGGATCGGCGAGGCACCGCTGCTCGGATCGTTTGGAGTTGGCGACGCCCTCGGCAGGTTAACCAGCTCGCGCTGCAGGGCAATCAGGTCGCTGCTCAGCAGGCCGCCGCCGTTGCCTCCACCGCCGCCACCAGCGGCTCCGACGCTGCCGCCGCTGCCCCCGGCGTCCTCGTTGAAGTTCGGCACGCAGCTTTCGGCCTCGCGATCGGGCAGATGCTGCGGCGCGTACGTCTTCCGGATGGAGGTGCGGCCCACCGACCAAACAGACGTCGCTCCGCCTTCGCGCCCATCAGCGTCAGGTACTCGGCGTCCTCCGTCTCGTCTTCGTCTGAGTCCGAGTCGCCTGCGGCGGCCGCTGCTGCGGAGGCGCCTCGAGCAGCGGCAGCCGCAGCTGCAGCCGCTCGTCTGTTCAACCGGTCAGCCAGGCCCGGCGGCGTGTCCATGGTCTCCCAGGGACAGACCGGGTCCTCCGGCGGGTCCACCCGGATCTGGGGACCCCCCTGCGAGGCGGCGGTGGCTGCGGCAGCTGAGCAGGAGACGGCGCTGGGTGGACCCACCGCGGAAGCTGACGAGGTGGCCGACGCCGTGCCGGATGTCACGGCTGTCGCGCCCGCCGCCGCCGACGACGAAGCCCCCGCCGCGGCGCTACCGCCAAGCTTTGGCGACTTCTTCTTCTGCCGCTCCCGGTACAGGCGGCAGAACAGGCGGTGGTTGAGCAGCCGGATGAGAATCAGCGGGTGCACCACGCACGGCAGCGAGTTGGCCACCACCTCCGTCAGGGTCTTCTCCTCCAGGATGTCCTCGAGTAGCTCTCGGGAAGTGTCGCTGAGGAAGTACTGCATTGTGAGGCTGTGCAAGCTGAGGCCGCGTGCAGTTTTCACATCGTCCTGTGGAGAGCAGCAGGTTCAAGTGCTTTTGGCTACCGCTTATCGCATTAAGCAAAACACTGAAACTGCATTTCCTCTCCTCACCTCTCCTCTCATCACCTCTCATCTCCTCTCATCTCCTCTCCTCTCATCTCTTCTCCTCTCATCTCCTCTCATCTCCTCTCCTCTCATCTCTTCTCCTCTCCTCACCTCTCCTCTCATCACCTCTCATCTCCTTTCATCTCCTCTCCTCTCCTCTCCTCTCCTCTCCTCTCCTCTCATCTCCTCTGCTCTCATCTACTCTACTCTCCTCTCCTCTCCTCTCATCACCTCTCATCTCCTTTCATCTCCTCTCCTCTCATCTCTTCTCCTCTCCTCTCCTCTCCTCTCCTCTCCTTTCATCTCCTCTCCTCTCATCTCCTCTCCTCTCATCTCCTCTGCTCTCATCTCGTCTACTCTCATCTACTCTTTTTCTCCTTTCATTCCAGCATATCTCGTTTCATCTTATCTCCTCTTTTATCTGCTCATCTGCTCACCTCTGCTCTCTCCCCTGTTTGTGTGTACAACCTTCTTCCCCAGTTTTCAATTCTATCTTCCTCTAGGCTCTACTCTAATTCTCCCAATTCTTCCTTTTCTTACTTTTCCCAACCCTCAATACTCCTCGTCATGATAATTCTGTTGCTTTCCACACCCATTCAAAGCCATCATTCAGTTCGTCACATTTTGTCAGTCAAGAATTCCTTCTTTCTGCCAAGCAGCTGCCACTCACTACTCAGACGAAGACATATGCAATTACCCCCCCCCCCCTATTCATGCTGCACCGGCTCCCTACCTCATGTCCAATATGAGACCTGCTGGCACAAGAGAACAGTGCATGGTAGCGGACAGGGCGTAAAATGAGGCAAATGGGTTTTTCAGTCTGTGTGTGCCCTTAGCTTGTCTCTCTTGAGCTGTGAACTCCCCAACCTCTGTGTCACTGCCTCTCGGCCCGTCTGCCTCTCTCTCTCTCTCTCTCTCTATTCCTTTTTGCCGCCGATTCAATTCCCTAGGGAAGGCAGGAACTGGGGTTAATCTAGGGCATGGGCGGCGGCCTCTGCAAGCGTAAATCTCATTTCGAACGCTGCTCGGTTAGTGTGAGGCTTCTTCTGCTGCAGACACACCTATCAATTGCTCTGCCTGCATCTCCGATCTCTGCCTTCTCCGTATTGTATTTGCCTGTTCTTAGATCGCTTTCTGGATTACCATATCCGCCTCCCTCTCCCTCTCCGCCTCCCTCTCCGTCTCCCTCTCCGTCTCCCTCTCCCTCTCCGTCTCCCTGTCTGTCTCCCTCTCGCCCGCTCACCGTCTCCCTCTCCGTCCCCCTGTCCATCTCCCTCTCCCTCCCACTCTCCGTCTCCCTCTCCGTCTCCCTGTCCGTCTCCCTCTCCGTCTCCCTGTCCGTCTCCCTCTCGGCTACTCTCCGTCTCCCTCTCCGTCTCCCTGTCCGTCTCCCTCTCCGTCTCCCTGTCCGTCTCCCTCTCCGTCTCCCTGTCCGTCTCCCTCTCGGCCACTCTCCGTCTCCCTCTCCGTCTCCCTCTCCGTCTCCCTGTCCGTCTCCCTCTCCCTCCCACTCTCCGTCTCCCTCTCCGTCTCCCTCTCCGTCTCCCTCTCCCTCCCACTCTCCGTCTCCCTCTCCCTCCCACTCTCCGTCTCCCTCTCCCTTTCGCTCTCCGTCTCCCTCTTCCTCTCCCTCTCCGTCGCCGTCTTCATCTCCTACTCTCTCTCTCTGTCTCCCTCCCCATCTATAATACATCTCCCTCCACCTTTCCCTCTCCCCATTCTCCTTCAAACTTCTCATTCCTTCTCTATCCATCGTTACAGCTACTTAAAAAATCGGTAGCCAAGAACTGGCACAATTTCTCGTTTGTTCAGAGTAGCTTGAGACCGGCTTCCACAATTCCCAACCTTAATTATCTGTCCATCATTCCTCTGGCGTGAAATCCGATACAGTTAAAATTTCAACAACTGCAAAACCCGCAAGTTTAAAAGTTTATAAAAACATGAAATTGGCTTTGCCGAAAATCTGTGCAGAATAATTCTCAACTAGGAGCTATATGCGCGATGGAGATTGGGGCGAATTCGAGAGGAGCTGGGCGCGAGGGATTAAGTGAAATTCCCGACATTTCCCTCTGGCCTACGTCCTCATCTCCGCTCCCCCCAGCTCCTCATCTGTCAGCCGGACTCAACTCAAGTTAATCAGCGAGATAAGCAGGCGGCCAGACAATTGCGGTCAGGCAAACCAGACTGATAGAAGCTGGGATGAGGAAGGCCGGGGAGGCTGGCCTGTGATGGGGAAAATAAGAAGAGAGAAATTTACAGATCTGTCTGCTTTTGACGCAACGAAAATGGGAAAGACGATTGGGACGGGATATGATAGAAGCAGGAGATCAGTGCGCTCCATGATGTTCAGCCCTGCTCTGTTTTATTATAGAAGTAATGATAGAGTATTGAATTGTTTGATAGATTTATTGAATGAACGAATCGTTTTATCGATTTTTTTATTGATTTAGTTAGGC
The DNA here is from genome assembly GCA_002269645.1 of Macrostomum lignano. Lineage (NCBI taxonomy): Eukaryota > Metazoa > Platyhelminthes > Macrostomidae > Macrostomum > Macrostomum lignano. The sequence continues at coordinate 144,034 of NIVC01000035.1, read as the reverse complement.
TTATTGATCTATCGATTTATCGATTTATCGATTTTTTTTGGCTTATTGATTTATCGATGTTTTGATTTAACGGTTTATAGATTGATTGATTTGTAGATATATGAGTTTATCGATTTATTGATCTATTGATTTACTGATTGAATTAAAGCTTCGAAAGCAACTCACTTCAGTCAGCATTAGGACGATTCCTTCCAGAGCCGTAGCTCTCACGCAGCCGTCCTCGATTTGGTAGAGCGACGAACCCAGCGCCATCTGCTCGATGAAGAAGTCTTCCGAACTGATCGAACTCTGGCACGGGAATCGCTGAGGATTCCACAGGTGGCCGAACACTGTAAGGAGAGTTTGAGATTTTTGAGTCCTTTGTTGTTTTGTCTTCAAGATGGTCTCAGTCAGCCCAAAATCAGCTCATCCACTTATACCTTGCTGATTGAACAGGTCGAAGCGGCCGCCGAGGCAGTGGAACTGACCCAAATGGACCAGCATCCTCGTGGCCAGAAATTTCACGTACGGCGCGTACTTTGTAGTGTGGTTGGTGTAGTACCACTCGTCCGAGGGCAGCAGCAGCTGCAGCAAGTTGTCTGTGATGAGCAGATCCAGGAGCGACTCGTGAAACGATGGGTCCAAGGTGATGCAGCAGAGAGCCTGGAGCAGCAGGCAAAGCAGATGCTGCGGGGTGGCAGTGTTTAATGGGTGAGGTTGTGTTACATAGTATATGCACGAATGTGAGAGCACAAAGTTCATGTGATGGGGTCAGGAGAGTTGAAATTCAATAATCTGGGATCGCAAAGTCTGGGATGTTCTGGAATCTGGAAAGCGGGATTAGTAAAATCGGGATCAAGGAAATCGGGATCAAGGTGATGTGGATCAAGGAAATCGGGATCAAGGTGATGGGAATCAAGGAAATCGGGATCAAGGAAATCGGGGTCAAGGAAATCGGCATCAGGGAAATGGGGATCATGGAAGGGCTGGATCAGAAAAATGGGGATCAGGAAAATCGAGATCAGGGAAATCGGAATCAAGGAAATGGGAATCAGGGAAATGGGGATCAGGGAAATGGGGATCAAAGAAATGCATGGGAATCAGGGAAATGGGGATAAAAATGGGGATCAGGGAAATGGGGATCAAGGAAGGCTGGATCAGAGAAAAATCAGGAAAATCGAGATCAAAGAAATCGGGATCAGGGAAATGGGATCAAGGAAATCGGGATCAGGGAAATCGGGATCAGGGAAATCGGGATCAGGGAAATCGGGATCAGGGAAATTGGGATCAGGGAAATTGGGATCAAGGAAATCGGCATCAGGGAAATAGGATCAAGGAAATCTGGATCAAGGAAATCGGGATCAGGGAAATTGGGATCAGGGAAATTGGGATCAGGGAAACCGGGATCAAGGAAATCTGGATCAAGGAAATCTGGATCAAGGAAATCGGGATCAGGGAAATTGGGATCAGGGAAACCGGGATCAAGGAAATCGGGATCAGGGAAATCGGAACGGGGACCAGCCACCAGAAGCATAAGCCCCTCACCGGGTCATAGTTTGGGTCCAGAGTGTCCACCAGTTTTCTCAGGTGGCCCTCGGACACCAGACGTGCCTGCATGAAGGGGCTGTGGCACATGACCACCAGCAGCCTCGCGGCCAAGATCTGATTGCAGTGCACCGCGCACGACTTCAGCCGAGTGCTGGGTGTACACCTCGGCCGGAAGTTCAACGCCCTACTCTGCATGGTGAGTCCGTTGTGGATGACGCCGAGTACCAGGCCTGGCTCCATCTGGTACAGCCGCTCGATCACCGAGGAACCCGTAGCGGAGGAGTCACCAAAGCCGCCGAAGCCGCCGCCGCCGCCGCCGGCTGCGCCGCCTCCACTGCTGCCGTCGCCGCCGACGAGGCCGCCGATGCCGCCAGTTTCGCTCTCCCGACGCTGCGAACTGCCGCCGCCGCTGCCGCCGCCGCCTCCGCTTGCACCGCCGTCGGCTCCATCTGTGGAGTCGCCGCCGCCGGCCCTGGAGCCGCCGCCGCCTCCGCTGCCGCCGCGAAGCGAAATCAGCGTTGTGGCCAGCGAGTGTCGGCGCTGCTGAACCCCAGACTGGTGGTGGTGGTGGTGGCCGCCCTGGTGCGAGTGGCTCTGGTGGTGCTTGGCGATCATCGCGGAGAACTGGCGGTGACTGTCGGCTGAGTCCGAGGGCGTCGGTTCGTCGAACTCGGCCGCCACCGAGCTGAGGTGGTCGAAGACCCCGGCAGTGAAGGCCAAGTTGACCAGGCGGTTGAGAAAGTTCAGCGCAGTGAAGTGCAGCGCGTGCCGAGCTCTGAGCAGCTCGAAGGCGTGCTCGAGAAGGCTGGCCATGCTTGAGAAGGTGGCGGCGGTACTCGGGCCGCTGCCGCAGTCCTGCGCCTGGAGCGACTCCTCGCACGCCTGCGATTAAGACATTTAAATGTAGGAGGTCCGATCCAAATTCCAACTCCTTGATCCATATTTTCCCGATTACTCTGATCCCGATTTCCCTGATCCCGATTTCCCTGATCCCGATTTCCCTGATCCCGATTTCCCTGATCCCGATTTCCCTGATCCCGATTTCCCTGATCCCGATTTTCCTGATCCCGGTTACTCTGATCCCGATTTCCCTGATCCCGATTTCCCTGATCCCGATTTTCCTGATCCCGATTACTCTGATCCCGATTTCCCTGATCCCGATTTCCCTGATCCCGATTTCCCTGATCCCGATTACTCTGATTCCGATTTCCCTGATCCCGATTTCCCTGATCCCGATTTCCCTGATCCCGATTTCCCTGATCCCGATTTCCCTGATCCCGATTTCCCTGATCCCGATTTCCCTGATCCCGATTTCCCTGATCCCGATTTCCCTGATCCCGATTTCCCTGATCCCGATTTCCCTGATCCCGATTTTCCTGATCCCGATTTGCCTGTTCCCGATTTCCCTGATCCCGATTTTCCTGATCTCGATTTGCCTGTTCCCGATTTCCCTGATCCCGATTTCCCTGATCCCGATTTCCCTGATCCCGATTTGCCTGTTCCCGATTTCCCTGATCCCGATTTCCCTGATCCCGATTTCCCTGATCCCGATTTCCCTGATCCCGATTTCCCTGATCCCGATTTCCCTGATCCCGATTTCCCTGATCCCGATTTCCCTGATCCCGATTTCCATGATCCCGATTTCCATGATCCCAAATTTGCCCATCCTGAATGCCCAGGTGTCACACCATCATCCCAGTCTGGTACTAACCATCTCACTTAAATCCTTAGTTTCGAACTGCAATCAACATCCCTGCAGGCAAAGCAGTGATGACTCACTGACACTGTTCGCAAAGTACAGACGGAGTCCCGCATCCGCATGCAGCATCCCTTAAGCCTCATCCTGAGCTCTTCCCACGCCAATATGCCAGGATATTGATCTCATATACTCGAGCCTTTTTTGGAGATCTGTTCGATCCCGCCGATACTCAATATTTTATCCCCATACTGCTCAAGCCAGTGTGCCCAGCCAGTGATGCTCAAGGACATCCTCAATTAATTACAAATTCATATCCCTGCAAGAGGACATGCTTAAAACTTGAATTTAACAATTTTTTTTGTCAAAGCTAAGTTTTGAGTGGGAAGTGCGGCTTGAGCTTCCAGAATGAGCTAAATACTTTATAATTATTTTAGCTTCCCGAATCCCGTTTCCCGAACTTGATTAGATTAATCTCTGATCTCCATTGGCAAATCTTCCATCCTATCTAGCCAGTATTTCAACTCCTATCTACCCAACTAGCATATCTACAAATCTACCTACTTATTTCTACGTAGTTACCAAAGTCTCATTTAAAAAAATCTCCAATCTCCAGTCTACCCAATCTCCAATCTCCAGTCTACCAAATCTACAATCTCCAGTCTACCCAATCTCCAATCTCCAGTCTACCCAGTCTCCAATCTCCAGTCTACCCAGTCTCCAATCTCTTGTATACCCAAGCTCCAATCTCCCATCTACCTAATTTCTAATCTCTAGTCTACCCTATCTCCAATCTCAAATTCCATTCTGTTTAATTTCTAATCTTTTATCTCCAATCTTAATTCTCCAATCGATCCAATCCCTAATCTAATGTCTACCCCAATCCATAATCTTTAGTCTACCCAACCTACAATCTCCAGTCTACCCAATCTCCAATCTCTTGTCTACCCAATCTCTAATCTCTTGTCTACCCAATCACTAATATCCAGTCTACCCAATCTCTAATCTCCAGTCTACCCAGTCTCCAATCTCTTGTCTACCCAATCTCTAATCTCCAGTCTACCCAATCTCCAATCTCCAGTCTACCCAATCTCCAATCTCCAGTCTACCCAATCTCCAATCTCCAGTCTACCCAATCTCCAATCTCTTGTCTACCTAAGCTCCAATCTCCAGTCCACCCAATCTCCAATCTCTTATCTACCCAAGCTCCAATCTCCCATCTACCTAATTTCTAATCTTCAGTCTACCCAATCTCCAATCTCTAATATCCATTCTGTTTAATTTCTGATCTCTTATCTCCAACCTTAGTTCTCCAATCTACCCAGTCTCTAATCTTATGTCTACCCCAATCTTAATCTTTTACAATCTGCCGTATATCTAGTCTCTAACAGTTTGCAAAATTTCTAATTTTTCATTTACCTGATCCAATTTATTGTTATGATTAAAATTTAAACCATCCAATGATGCCAAAAGCAGCCTAAAATTCATGCCTAGATATGGACTCCACGGCAACCATCCGTTATGCACTTACCTTCAGCAGATGCCACAGCAGAGTGTTCAGGTGCCGGTCCATCACCTTCTCCTCGTCGGCAGTGATGCCCTGAATGTTCACCAGTTCAGACACGAAGCTGCCCAAGCCGTGGCAAATAGTGGGAAGATTTTCCCCAGTAGCTGCCATCTTCACCAACACAGCCACGCTTCTCTCCAGATCGTCCATGCCTGGACAAATGAGCAGTGTTAACTATCTCAACTGTCAACTACTCACGGTATTAATGGTAGTGCTCAATTACAACTGAGATTAACGGCCTGCATTGGGTCAGAGCCTAATAACACGATAAAAATAAAGCCAGTTATATGTCTGTCTATCAGCATTATACGTATAGAGCTCACACCGCATGAAGTCTTTTTTGAGCACAGGCTGTAGCTAGCTAAAAAATGGCTTGAAGGAGGGGGGGCGCTGCTGGGACGAGCAGGAAAAGGGAGGGGAGAGGGAGAAATCTACGGGATGGGGTGGGACAGCGTTTTCTAGGAAAACCAATCCTCAGCGTGACGGACTCAAATGCTAGCCGAGGATACACTGCGGCAGAAGAGAGAAGGAGCTGAGAGACTTAGGGCATTCTCTCCCTCTCTCTCCCTCTCTTCCTCTCTCCTTTCTTCCTCAGGCCTGTGACCCCTGGGCCATCGGGCCCCGCTTCATTCCTTGGGTTCGTCAGTCTCGCCTTCTATCCGTCTCGCGCCACACACAGACAGACAGACAAGCACACACATACACACCCGAGACTCGACTCTGCTGCTTCTTCTGCGACCGCAAGCAAGCAGCTTTCTCCTTTCCTCTGCCGGGGGGCTGACGGGGGGTTGGGAGAAGAGATGGGATGGGAGTGAGACGGGTGTGGCCTCAGACTGCGGTTGAGGCTGCGAGCTCATTGCCACGGAGGGAGTCTACGGGGAGGGGGGACTTAAGGAGGGGTCCCGACCGGGGGCGGGGCGGGGCGGTTCAGTAAAAGACGGGCGGGAAGAGCCCGCTGCGAGGATCTGGGAGCGGAAAGTAGCGAGGATAGGGAGGGGATGCAGAGGCCTGCGCAGGGGAAAGGGCACTGCGGCTTGGGTTAACCGCTCAGGACACTTCCTGCCGCGTCTCCTTATCTATTCCTCTCTCTCTGTCTCTCTCTCTCTCTCTCTCTGCCTCTCTCCACGCCTCTCTCCCAGCCTCTCTCCGTGCCTCTCTCCCTGCCTCTCTCCCTGCCTCTCTCCCTGCCTCTCTCCCTGCCTCTCTCCCTGCCTCTCTCCCTGCCTCTCTCCCTGCCTCTCTCCCAGCCTCTCTCCCTGCCTCTCTCCCTGCCTCTCTCCCTACCTCTCTCCCTGCCTCTCTCCCTGCCTCTCTCCCTGCCTCTCTCCCTGCCTCTCTCCCTGCCTCTCTCCCTGCCTCTCTCCCTGCCTCTCTCCCAGCCTCTCTCCCTGCCTCTCTCCCAGCCTCTCTCCCTGCCTCTCTCCGTGCCTCTCTCCCTGCCTCTCTCCCTGCCTCTCTCCCTGCCTCTCTCCCTGCCTCTCTCCCTACCTCTCTCCCTGCCTCTCTCCCTGCTTCTCTCCCTGCCTCTCTCCCTGCCTCTCTCCCTGTCTCTCTCCCTGCCTCTCTCCCTGCCTCTCTCCCTGCCTCTCTCCCTGCCTCTCTCCCTGCCTCTCTCCCTGCCTCTCTCCCCGCCTCTCTCCCTGCCTCTCTCCCTGCCTCTCTCCCTGCCTCTCTCCCTGTCTCTCTCCCTGCCTCTCTCCCTGCCTCTCTCCCTGCCTCTCTCCCTGTCTCTCTCCCTGCCTCTCTCCCTGCCTCTCTCCCTGCCTCTCTCCCTGTCTCTCTCCCTGCCTCTCTCCCAGCCTCTCTCCCAGCCTCTCTCCCAGCCTCTCTCCCTGTCTCTCTCCCTGCCTCCCTCCCTGCCTCTCTCGCTGCCTCTCTCCCTGCCTCTCTCCCTGCCTCTCTCCCAGCCTCTCTCCCAGCCTCTCTCCCTGCTTCTCTTCAATAGTGTCAACCTTGGCGCTGAGTAGATGAATTTTAAGCGCTTGCTCATATTTTTACGCACTTTCTTAATATCGCTACTCACCTAACTGAGCATTGCCCTGGATGCTCAGGCTGAAGATGTGCTGCGAATCCACGTAGCAACTGCGGGCTGATATCTGAAAATAGTACAGAAGGTAAAATAAACCCAACTAGCTCGAGAATTTGATCAAACTATGCTCGTACTCTACTGCTGACAGTAGGATAGTGGCGGTTGTTTAGACTTTTTAAGTAGTTTCTAACGAGACTGTTAAATAATAATGCGAATGCGGTGCTCAACTGGACCGCTCAAGTGTTTAATGGTCGACCCGTGAGAGGCGAAATTGTTGGACGAAAGGCATTTTAGAATGGGAAAGGGGGCTTTGAGAACCCGAACCGAATTACAAGTGGCCTGTCTGTAGAGACTCGAGAGGGAGCAGAAAGTGCCTCATACTTCTGGGAAGCCGGCCTATAGAAATCTGTTAGTTGGCTGTGTACTTATAGGCACGAATCGAAAGCTTGTGGGGGTTCGCGTGCCTACAAAATCTTTCGCACCTGAGCAAACTTTACCAGGTAAGACTGTTTGTTGTCGAGGTTATTCTAGAAAGAATTCCTATCAGTGTCCTTATCAGTGTCCTCATCAGTGTCCCTATCAGTGTCCTTATCAGTGTCCTTATCAGTGTCCTTATCAGTGTCCTTATCAGTGTCCTTATCAGTGTCCTTATCAGTGTCCTTATCAGTGTCCTTATCAGTGTCCTCATCAGTGTCCCTATCAGTGTCCTTATCAGTGTCCTTATCAGTGTCCTTATCAGTGTCCTTATCAGTGTCCTTATCAGTGTCCTTATCAGTGTCCTTATCAGTGTCCTTATCAGTGTCCTTATCAGTGTCCTTATCAGTGTCCTTATCAGTGTCCTTATCAGTGTCCTTATCAGTGTCCTTATCAGTGTCCTTATCAGTGTCCTTATCAGTGTCCTTATCACGGCAGCTTTCATAATTCATAATTGATAAATTCGGAATCCACATCCTGGCGTCAGGCACGCAACGCAAGGGAACTTCGAGTGTCAACGGAAGCCATCTCATCGGATTAATCTATTAACAGTTATATTCAGACCAGCACAAGAAGAATAATACATCAACTATGTATATAAAATGTACAGAATATTAAAAAAGACTGAAAGCCTGGAGACTTCCCGTCAGAATAAAAGGGAGAATTTCAGGAAGCTCGGCTGCCCCGGCATGGGCGACGCGGATTTCAAGCAGACAGTTGCCGGGTCTGGGGTTGCTTTGCCCAGAAATCTGATACCTCGCCGTGTAGTGCAAACTGTTTCGGGCAATAGAAGGACGAAATTTGCGATACGTGTCATTTACTCATGCAGCTTCTCGCGACCCCTCGATCTCTCTTCGTCGAGCGCGCCTACCAGACTTCCAGTAATCCCAGCCGCCTCCGGAAATTAGCTTATTAGCATGGGGAATCTGCTGTCAACTTGATTAGAATAAAGTTGGGATAAAAGCGATCCTATTTGTCAGGTGAGGGTCAGCTGTGTGCTGGTGTGTACAGGTATGAGGAGACACTGGGTGTGGTCATCCACCATGCACCTGGATTAACGAGGTGAAACTCTATATTGTAAATTTATACTAGCTAACATTTTCAAGTGCTTACCGAACCGATGCTGGCTTTTCCATTGCGGAGTCTATATCTATGCAGTGTCAGATCCTAAGTTCTATTCGTAGAAGATGGAAAGCTCTACACATAAAGTTCTACGCTCGTACATCATGGAGGAGTTCTAGATCATGGAGTTCTAGATCATGGAGTTCTAGATCATGGAGTTCTAGATCATGGAGTTCTAGATCATGGAGTTCTAGATCATGGAGTTCTAGATCATGAAGTTCTAGATCATGGAGTTCTAGATCATGGATTTCTAGATCATGGAGTTCTAGATCATGGAGTTCTAGATCATAGAGTTCTAGATCATGAAGTTTTAGATCATGAAGATCTAGATCATGGATTTCTAGATCATGAAGTTCTAGATCATGGAGTTCTAGATCATGGAGTTCTAGATCATGGAGTTCTAGATCATGGAGTTCTAGATCATGGAGTTCTAGATCATAGAGTTCTAGATCATGAAGTTTTAGATCATGAAGATCTAGATCATGGATTTCTAGATCATGAGAGTTTTAGATCAGAGAGTTCTACTCGTAAACAAAGACCATTGGCGAGGGTGCCGTAGCCCAGTGGTCTAGCGCGGCGCGCTGATGAGTCAGCGACCCATGCAGGCTGGATTCCAAGTGCAGTGGCATTAATCTGGGGCTAAATTGGAATCTTGGCTTGGCTCTGCTCGCATAATTAATGCCATTGAGGGCCAACCTCCAGGCACAGTGAAGTGTACATGTCTGAGGATTAGAATCCTATCCTATTAAAATCCCCAGTCAAGACCGCTGTACACTCCTGTGTGTGTGCCTGTGGGTATGACTGCGTACGTATTCGCGCGCTTGTTTGCCTGCTCAGGGGAGTCGGCGGAATGGGCAGCAATGCCTCTCGCCAGTTGTGTGACAATTTCGCTTAAAGTGCGCCAGGGTGCACACAGACCCATAGGCTTTTTAACTATTAACTTGGTTGGGCGAGTGCCAATCAATATCTTCTTTAGTTTACGAGGAGTAGGCGCCAGTTACAAATACATTTGTAGCAATGGCTGTGGGTTTCCCATCTGCACGCGCTCTGACAAAAAGTGTAACGAGTTGAGCCGTGGCTCAGGGCCTGCAGCTCATGGGATTACCCTGTTACACACGCTGTTTTGGTCAACGAATCGACTATATGAGCACGCGGAGGACCAAGTAAAATGGGTTGCGAAGCATCGAGTTGCACTGTGACTCAAGTTGAATCATTGATGAAGACCCACAGCACTCGGCACTCCTTATCTAGCTATAGCCGCTCCTTCGTGTCTCTCCCTCATTTACTTATTCTCTGCCCGTGCAATAGATTACCAATTAAGTATTTTTGTCGATTGACGACGCGCTACACACATGAGATCTCCAAATGGGCTGCCTGAGCTGCTTCATCTTGGCTGTTTCGAATCGACTTTTATAGCAGCGTGCCGTAAACTGTGGCTATGTATACTGATACGATTATATAATGTAGGCTCGTATATTGGTCTATTGAGATGGAATTAATAATTCAAGGTAAAGGCTGGTGAAGGAGAAGGGTTAGGGGAGTGGGTGAGAGAGAATGGGGGGCGGTGGCGGGCGGACGGACGGCAAATGAGTTCACATGGCATTCAGGGAAGCCAAATAAAAAAAGACGGAAGAAGCCATGGTGCCAAGCGCCAGTGCCAGTGCCGGAGCTATACCCGCGAAAACGAAACAAAGGAGTAAGAAATCTGAGAAATCTAGCCTCCGCGTATTTACTCCTTGCCGCGGGTTACAAAAGCTGGCATTGTCAAAGGAGAGAGTTGCTGCATATGGAACAGATGGCCAAAGGCAGCTAGGATTCTTCTCCAAATATAAACAGCTTATAGTAGGCCTATAGCTAGCTGCGGAAAGCTAACAAAGGCAAGGTACGTCTTGCAGGCTGCTGAGAGAGAATGTTTGTTTTGGGAAAAGTGAGTGGAAAATAGTAGACAGAAAGGAAGTTAAAGTATAAACAATGTTTTATTTCAGTACAATAACTAATTTACTTTTATTACTGTTTATTACTTATACGTTATGCACAAGAAGGGTAATTTATTACATAATATTCCGAATATATACAGAAAAAATCTTTTAATTAACGCTTTTTGGTTAGTTTTGTCACCCTCAGAAATTCCATTAATTTTAACTAATTGGCGTCTTCTTAATTTAATCAACGAAGTATACTACGAGTATATAATAATAGATATAAAGTACTTAATTAAAAGTTAACGAAATAATCAAGTGTAAGTCTTATAATAATAATTTCAATTTGTGATTCTATTAAATTGCTTTAAAAAACTTGAAAATATTAGTTTTAACTTCTAATTCCTTTCTGCTCCTAAGCGGGATAACATTGTCAAAATGTCAAGTGTTACGTTCACGGCACAGCAAAATAGTATATTATAACAAATATTTTATGAAAAAACGAAAGAAAACATTAAAGGCGTTTATTTTCCCCTTTATGGAGACGGTCGTTATTGAGAAGTTTATAAATATATAAAACGTTAAAAAGTAAGAGAAAATGTAAAAAATTGTCATTTTTGGTATTTTTAAGTCAACTCAGACAAAACTGAATGGCTAGCTACTAGACTAGTATAGATTGCTCCTGGTTTCAACTGAATTTTGTAATCATGGAAGGAACTAACTGACTGATTGCGTAGTGTTCTGTTGCTGTTTCTAGTTTAACAAACTTCTAGGGTTTCTGCGAAGGCCGTCTCTTTGGTTAAGCATAGCCTTGAAGTATAAATGCAGGAGCTACATGTAGTTGTTTAACAGAATAAATTCACTTGAAATGTTCCCCAACCCTGTTTCAAAAAATATCTCTCATTATCATTTCGATTCGGGAGAATCAGAATTCTAAACAGGACTCGTGCAGATGCAAAACAGCCAGGCATGTTTCTTCGAATGACAAATTCAACATTTTTAAAGCTTTGCATAAATAATACGGGAGGTTTTATAGCCTGAGAGAGATAGACTGAAAGTCCACTTTCATAAATTATCAGGCGATGCCGCACAGCTGCTCAAGGTGGCCGTAGCTTCTGCTGAATATTAAATTTAGTATGTAAAAGATTTAGTATATTTAGATAGCAGTCTACATGTTCGTTTGAGGCTATAAGGCAATAATCCAAACTGCTTTGCATCCAATGGGGGAATTGAATATCGAATGTGCTAAACAGAAACGATTCAAATGATGCAGACAGTTCACTATTGACTAAGCCTAAAGTTCACACGGATCACAGTTTACTCTCTCAGCTCACAATCTACTCCAGTAGCTTTACCCAGACAGGTTCTAGTCTACTCAGACAGCTCACAATCTACCCAGACAGGTTCTAGTCTTCTCAGACAGCTCACAATCTATCCAAACAGGATCTAGTCTACTCAAACAGCTCACAATCTACCCAGACAGGTTCTAGTCTACTCAGACAGCTCACAATCTACCCAGACAGGTTCTAGTCTACTCAGACAGCTCACAATCTATCCAAACAGGATCTAGTCTACTCAGACAGCTCACAATCTATCCAGACAGGTTCTAGTCTACTCAGACAGCTCACAATCTACCCAGACAGGTTCTAGTCTACTCAGACAGCTCACAATCTATCCAGACAGGTTCTAGTCTACTCAGACAGCTCACAATCTATCCAGACAGGTTCTAGTCTACTCAGACAGCTCACAATCTATCCAAACAGGATCTAGTCTACTCAGACAGCTCACAATCTATCCAGACAGGTTCTAGTCTACTCAGACAGCTCACAATCTATCCAAACAGGATCTAGTCTACTCAAACAGCTCACAATCTACCCAGACAGGTTCTAGTCTATCCAGACAGCTCACAAACCACCCAGACAGGTTCTAGTCTACTCAGACAGCTCATAATCTACCCAGACAGGTTCTAGTTTACTCAGACAGCTCATAATCTACCCAGACAGGTTCTAGTTTACTCAGACAGCTCACAATCTACCCAGACAGGTTCTAGTTCACTCAAACAGCTCATAATCTACCCAGACAGGTTCTAGTCTACTCAGACAGCTCACAATCTACCCAGACAGGTTCTAGTCTACTCAGACAGCTCACAATCTACCCAGACAGGTTCTAGTCTACTCAGACAGCTCACAATCTACCCAGACAGGTTCTAGTCTACTCAAACAGCTCACAATCTACCCAGACAGGTTCTAGTCTACTCAGACAGCTCACAATCTACCCAGACAGGTTCTAGTCTACTCAGACAGCTCACAATCTATCCAAACAGGATCTAGTCTACTCAAACAGCTCACAATCTACCCAGACAGGTTCTAGTCTACTCAGACAGCTCACAAACCATCCAAAACAGATTATATTCTACTCAGACAGCCTATAGTTTGGTTCAGTCAGTATGAAACAACTTGAGAAAACCAACATTAACCAAGGGAATGGGTGACAGACATGAGAATTTGCTAAGCTTCATCCAGCCGTACTCTCCGCAGCAGTTCCAACAGCCGGCATAGGCTACAAGTCTGATAGATATGGATTGCATGCAGCTGCGCAATATTTTTCCGCTAGCAGAATCGAGCGATAGCGGATGAAGCACACACAGGCCGCACATGTATCAGTTCGCTTTGGACTTGCTAATTAATTTATCCCCAGTCTTAGTTACTATATAGCGAGTGCAATATCGACCTAGCCAATCTTAACACACAGCCTCTGCCCCAGCCAGTCCAGGGGTTTTCCCCTCAGTTAGAATCCCAGGGCAGCTACGGGACTTTCAAGAGTTATTCTCCTTTCAATAATTAATGAAAAAGCCAGCTTCCCATCTCGGCCTGTCCCTTAGCTGTGGGATGTGAAATAAAATAAGGAGATTGTTTGCATTTTAAACAGCTGTTGTAACTACAGTATGCCATGTCGCTTGTAACATTGTCGCTTGTTTAAACACTTTTAAACTGACTGCGAACTTGAGCAGTTACTGGGTGTGAAGTTGTCAACTGCTCAGACGTAGCACGTGTGCAGTGCAATCAGAAAAAAGACTGAGCCTATGTTATCATGGTGTTGAAATCATGAAAGCCACTGACCGTCGAAGGGCGGCGTTGTTCATTTTATAAGCTCAGGTCCGATCCGAGCCACTATGATAGCGATATGGTCCTATACTATAGACAGTCACAATCTTGTCGTTCGTTTTGTCTAGTCTAGTCTAGTTAAGTTTAGTCTAGTCTAGTCTAGTCTAGTCTAGTCTAGTTAAGTTTAGTCTAGTCTAGTCTAGTCTAGTTTAGTCTGGTTAAGTTTAGTCTAGTCTAGTCTAGTCTAGTCTAGTCTAGTTAAGTTCAGTCTAGTCTAGTCTAGTCTAGTCTAGTCTAGTCTAGTCTAGTTAAGTTTAGTCTAGTCTAGTCTAGTCTAGTCTAGTCTAGTTAAGTTTAGTCTAGTCTAGTCTCGTCTAGTCGAGTCTAGTCTAGTTAAGTTTAGTCTAGTCTAGTTTAGTTTAGTCTAGTCTAGTCTAGTCTAGTCTAGTCTAGTCTAGTCTAGTCGAGTCTAGTCTAGTTAAGTTTAGTCTTGCCAATCCTCGATGATTTTGAATGCTGTCAAATTAAACACTTGGCTGCTAAATTTCATACTTAGCTCGTATCTCTACTCACTCTAACCCAAAACAATTGTCGACACTCTTACTGAGTAAGGATGGTTTTAAATTTAGCCCAAGTTTGGCAACTTTACTGACCTCATTGGCAGCGGCGGCAGCAGGGCCAGAGAGGATCCTGGTACCCGTGGCGCTGTTGGTCGACGAAGCTACGACAGCAGCCGCGGCAGCAGCCGCCGTGGCGCCTGTTGTCGAGGTCAGAGTCGCCGACGTTGCACCAGCAGCGGAGCCGGGACAGCCCGAGACGCCGGTCGAAGTGACAATCGACATGCCGGCCGCCACCTCCGAATCGGTGAAGGACATGCTGACCGACTCGCTGCGTTCGGATCCGGCGGCTGCCGCGGCCGATCGTCCGAGGAAGCCGCGCTCCTTGGCCAGCTTTGTGGCCGCCTGCCAGCGCGAACGTTTCTGATGCGCACTGCCGGATTTCTGCGACTGCTGCTGCTGCTGCTGTTGTTGTTGCTGCTGCTGTCGACGGCGACCTCCAGGACCCCCGGATGCTCCTGCGGCTGAACGCGACGCAAACGAGAAGCTCAGTGCCGCTTTGATCAGCAGTTGCGACTCCTGCCGCAGAGTCACACCGTCAATGTTGTTCGGACTGATGCCGAGGCAGTTGCGGCAGCAGGTTGAAGCTCCGTTCGCCAGCAACAGCCGCAGAATGCTGGTCGACTCCGGCAGGTTGAAGACCGCCAGGTGCAGTGCCGAATTGTGCAGGCAGTCGTGCACGTTGACTTTGGCTCCGTAGCGGAGCAGCAAGGAGACGCTGCGCTTCTTGTTGAGCAGAGTGGCGAGCAGGATGGGCGGAGAGCCGCACAGTAAGTCTCTGTACGGCTTGGCCTGCACCAGGCAGCGCAGGAAGGCCACCTGCTCCATGGGGTCTGCGTCTCCCAGTGCGGCACAGATTGCTCTACGAAGCGACTCGATCCGGGACGCGTGCTCGAAGCTGAGCTCCGGCAGCGGCGAGCTGCTATCAGCCGTCGGGCTGCGGGTCGTGCAGCGGCGCAGCTCCTGTTGAAGCCAGCGGGAGAACGGCTGCCAGTTGACAATCTGGCCGCAGCGATTTGGCTCGAAGCCCATGCGGAGGAGGGCGTGCAGGCAGTCGACGGAGTCGGACGCGATGGCAGAGTGCAGGCAGTTGCGCAGGACGGCGCCGCGACCTCGGGCAGGGAGCCGTCGGTGCCTAACGCCGGTTCGTCGTCAGTGAAAAACGAATACTGATCGCTGACGGCCGAGTTATTGCGCGATCGGAGCAGAAATGCCTGACTAGCCGAGACCGGAAGAACCTCGACGTCCGTCATGATGGAAAACGCAACTCGAGATGCAGCGTCCTCCTGCGCCAAATTGGTTGACGCTGCCGGGGAGCAGCGACGCTGGCACAGGCCGAGGGCGTGCCGGCGGACGATCAGCTTCACCAAGTCGGCGTCGTTCTCGTTGATCGCCCGCTCGAATCTGTCAATCTCGTCAGGCGGCAGCAGGGCGCCCGAGCCTGACATTGACACGGAAGAGCCGCAGGCGTCCGGCACAACAAGGAGAAACTCCGGCGTCTGATGCTGATGGCCGTGCCGACTGCTACCGCAGGCGGCCGCTGACTTTCCCGAGCCAGACGGGCCCGGGTTCGCGTCCGCCGTGGAGGAAGTCTCCGGACTGCTGACTCGACGCTCGGTCTGCGCCGAATGAGCCGGTGGAGCCAGGAGCACCGCATCCGGCATGGAGTGGATGCTCTGCGAAGGCACGTACTGGCTGGCCGACGGAGGCACAAGGTAGGACATGTTGAAGCGCTTCCGGGAGCGAGCGGTAGGGAGTATTACCGCGCAGTGGCTGCCGACTGTCGACTATATTTAGTCTGCGGAGGGAAACAAAGAGTGACGGTCTAAGGCTGGGAATATTTTGGTCTCGTCCCCGAAAATTGGCTTGGTTACTTGTCATGGAATTAACAACCAATAGGGTTAACCTTCAAAGCACAGAATGTGTATAGTAGCAGATAATGTGAAATTCAGGGCAGCTGTACATCTTGGATAAGCGTGTGCTTGCGTACATATACTTGTCCGTGCTAGGAGTCAGCAGAATGGCATGATTGCTTGCCATGATAGAAAGTGAACGCAGCAGGCTTATTAACCTTCTCATGGAGTCGCATCACAAGCTCGAAAAGTTACATCGTCAAAAAGCTTAGCAACCACCATCACAAGCTCGAAAAGGGTTAGGGTTTGTGTTAGAGCTTGTGTTTTTCGAGCTTGTGATGGTGGCTGCTAAACCATTTTTCGACGATGTGACTTTTCGAGCTTGTGATGGGCCCTGTTTCGACGATGGGATTTTTCGTGTTTCTGATGGCGGCCCCTTACTCACAATCGGTTAGTCTGTCACGCATTGTACTCATAATGTCCCAGAAAATTGGAGAAACTCGGTCTAGAACATACTAGCGACTGAAGGTCTACCGTCGAATGATTGCAGCATATGGTCTACATGTATCTGGAAAACTACAAACTTCTTCCAAACTGCTACGAGCTTAGTTTTTTCTGAAGCCACTGGACGTTTCTTGATGCAATTTTCCCGGTAGCCAGTAGGCTTTTCCTAAACATTCTGTACAATACATGTCTGAGTACAGTTTTATACGAGCTTAGGAGTCTGCAGCCCTTTAGTGAAAAAGACCCAAACGTCAAAATAAAACTACACGTGCAAATGCTTTCAAGATTCGCTAAGATAAATTCGCATCTTAGTTAAGCAGTTTTCATCAGCCAAGCAGCAGGCTTAAAATTCCCAATGTGCAGACTACAACCGTTTCAGCAGAAATTCTCCGCTGCGCTGTCCAGCCCTAGTGAGAAAAAGAGAAAGAGAGAGAGAGAGAGAGAAAGAGAGAGAGAGAGAGAGAGAGAAAGAGAGAGAGAGAGAGAGAGAGAGAGAGAGAGAGAGAGAGAGGATATTAAAAGGACATCCCTGCATCTGACGGCTGACAAGAAGACCCAATTCTACCGACTAATTATCTCCAGACTTCTGCGCCTCGACTGCCCCAAAACAGGCCGCGGCAGCCCTCCGGGACAAATTTTTCCTGTGCATCTCTCAAAGAGATCTCACTCAGCTAAGTCTTACATGGCTAGCACAGGTTAATTCCTTGCCCTCAAAATCTCACGGAGCAGCTGTTAGAAAAAAAGACTAGATTTTTTTGAATGATTAATTCTGAGCTGACTTGAGCTGTCATGAAGTCTCCATTGTAAGCAGGAGAAGCGCATGCTGTTGAAAATTAAAATAATACATTGTTTAAGCTGAATAGTTTTTTGACATCTGGCTCAAGGAATGCATCGTATAATTTGAGGCAGAGATTGTGTTGTTACAAACATGTGGAGAGCCACTTCTTTAAACGGGTTGCTGGGGGCTTTAGCACCAGGGGCTTTAGCACCAGGGGCTTTAGCACCAGGGGCTTTAGCACCAGGGGCTTTAGCACCAGGGGCTTTAGCACCAGGGGCTTTAGCACCAGGGGCTTTAGCACCAGGGCTTTAGCACCAGGGGCTTTAGCACCAGGGGCTTTAGCACCAGGGGCTTTAGCACCAGGGGCTTTAGCACCAGGGGCTTTAGCACCAGGGGCTTTAGCACCAGGGGCGCCAGCACCAGGGACGCTAGTAATAAGTATTTATCTTACAATAAAATGAAATCAGCTTTGATAATTACGAGCGTAGATATTTCTCTGACTTGTGCTTCCCAAGATTATACTGTTCTGTCAAACATCCCGGTATCATAAAAATAAGTTGGAGCGACGCGGTGAAACCCAGTCAGATAGCGCGCCTTTGTCTACGCGGTTCCCGTAGCGTCTCACATGGTTGTGCAGCACATTTTGTGTATCTACGTGTATATATTCAATATATACATAGGAACAAAGAGAGATTACAATGTGAACAATGGCCCTTTCCGTCGGTTTTTCGGGGGGGGGGGTTAGGGAGCTTGAGCAGAGCCGTGCGGAAGGCAAACAATGGTGAGAGTGATTGAATATCCTTACCGGCGGGTAACCCCTGCGTATTGAGCTTCTCCTGTATCGGAGACATACTCATAGCAATATAATTTCGTTACCGCATAGCATATAGGACCGTACAGCAAGCCACTTGGCTGCCTGCCATGACTGTCCATCGTCGAAGAAATTTTCTAATGCTAAAATTTTCGCCAAATCACAGGATTACTTCTGCTGGCTAACTGCTGTTCAGTGCTCAATTCCCACATGGCCTGACCCAGTCTCAATTTCCTGCTATTTAACCTCACAAAAACCCGTTCGAGGGAGGCAAAAAAGCTTGGTGTGCAAATGTGCAGGTTAATTAAGATCGAATTGTAACTCGCTGTAAATTACGTATTTCAGAAGCCAGCGCATTGCAAACTGAGTGAATGAATATATGCGAAATTAAAGTCACTGCTGCATGGCTTATGGATTATTTATTTCGCTTCTTAGAATTTTGGCTATCTACAAAAAGGAAATTGGGGCTCCACTGGGGGTCCTTTGAGCAGTTATCGTGCAAAGCTAAGTGGACGAGACGCCTGGCAGTCCAGAAGAATAGGATTTCCTGCATCTTGAGCAGCTTCTGAGTCCCCCACACATCGGCCTCAACTTACGGCATTCAGCTTTATGACAGGCGGAAATGGCCTAGCGCTGATGGAGTTTAATGAGTACGGGGCCGCAGATCCATCTATCTGTCTATCTATCTATTTATCTATCTATCTATCTATCCATCTATCTATCTATCTATCTATCTATCTATCTATCTATCTATCTATCTATCTATCTATCTATCTATCTATCTATCTATCTATCTATCTATCTATCTATCTATCTATCTATCTATCTATCTATCTATCTATCTATCTATCTATCTATCTATCTATCTATCTATCTATCTATCTATCTATCTATCTATCTATCTATCTATCTATCTATCTATCTATCTATCTATCTATCTATCTATCTATCTATCTATCTATCTATCTATCTATCTATCTATCTATCTATCTATCTATCTATCTATCTATCTATCTATCTATTTATCTATCTATCATCTATCTATCTATCTATCTATCTATCTATCTATCTATCTATCTATCTATCTATCTATCTATCTATCTATCTATCTATCCATCTATCTATCTATCTATCTATCTATCTATCTATCTATCTATCTATCTATCTATCTATCTATCTATCTATCTATCTATCTATCTATCTATCTATCTATCTATCTATCTATCTATCTATCTATCTATCTATCTATCTATCTATCTATCTATCTATCTATCTATCTATCTATCTATCTATCTATCTATCTATCTATCTATCTATCTATCTATCTATCTATCTATCTATCTATCTATCTATCTATCTATCTAAATGTATCTGTCTGCATTTTACTTGTACTTATATGCATAAAACCTTAAATACTATTGCTGAGCTGATGCAACGAGAGAGCCAAAATGCAACCGGAAAATCTATTTTTGCCCTGAGCGGATAAAAATTGTCTTTGACGTGGAAGGCTTCAGCAGTCGGGAAAACTATAAAAGGAATATTCGAAGTAAGCCTTTAGGGAATTTTTTCAATTCTAAATCCCTCAACGATTTGTCCCGTCTCGACGATTTTCTTGCAATCCTTTCTTCGAAACGAATTCAAAGTTAGAAACAGCTGGATTTCTTCTTGAGCTAAGGATCTTCGGACAATAGCATTGATCGTGCGTGAAAACTGTTAACCATCTCAATCACAATTTCCCTCTTATCGAATCTGAACCACGCCCGAGAGTTTACTAGAAGCTCAGCAGATGAAGTCAGCCATAGTAAAAAAATGCTAATCAACCAAAAGCTGTACGGTACCTTGTCAAAGTAATAATTCTACCTCTTAACACGGGCTTTTTCACTTTTCCAAGTATATTACGTACCTGGCAGTGCTAATTAGTTTCCCAAGGCGAAATTGTGTTGAACAGTGTACCGGGCAGAAGATCAGAGAGAAAGATAGGTTAGCCATCAGCCGACAATGAGGCTTAGTCGGCGGCAATATTGCGTGAACGAAACAGGACACTTCATCAAAACGAAGGAAAACAATTTTTTTCTTTATCATTCGAGCTTCTGTTTGAAATTCGAGCCTGGCTTGCGTTAGCGCCGTTTCTTTCGAATCGCCTATTTCATGTTGCTTTTAATAGCAATGCATTCGATTTCTTGTTGTACGGACGGTTTCAATTGCTACCTTGTAATAAACTTCTATGGAGGTTTATAACCCGAAAAGTAATGTGTATGGGTGTCTCACTGATGCCATTAGATGTATTAATTATTCGTGCAAATAGGTAGAGTCGCAACATTTAAAGCCACTTTAGTATAGTTGACTAGCGTTTCAGCCCCCCCTTCGGGGTTTTGGCTTGTAACATTGCGTCCACCTCAATGTTTTTCCTAAAGAAATAATCGCTCTTTTGATGGTATGGCGATTCATTGGCAGTTTGTTAGTAATAATTTTAGGCCGGAAATAAAATGCGATTGAAATGCTAATTTCTGGTCCATCTATAGTTGCTGGCTCGAATTGTTGAGTGGAAACTTGACATGAGGGACGATTGCAATGGAAAGACGCTAACATTAGAGTTTCTTAGAAACCATCTGGAGGACGGATATTTATCGCATCGCAAGTGGATTTATCTCGAAATGAATTTGTCTATGGCAAAGCCCTATTCAGAGCATACTAAATCCAACTAGCGGTACAACATACATACCTTCCTTACCAGCAGTTTCTAGGAAAATCGAGTGTAGCGTCATTCTATTTCAGTTTTCCATTCATTTTTAATTTTTGAAAGGTTTCAAGGAAATAGTTTTGAGAAAACGTTAGCGATTAAATAGGGCTTCTAACTAAAGCACAAGAAAAGTTTAGAGGAAGGTATCGGAACTATGCTCACGCTCTCACGTCAGATGTTCCTCAACGCAATTTGTCACGATTAGTTCCTATTTTGTTTATCGGAAAACGATTGTCTGATGTCAGCAGCCGAAAGCTAAATTGGATGGACGATCGGCGGCACAGCACATTCTAAGTAATTAATTAAGGGCTATATGGCAAAGTTTGGATTTGCCTGCCACGATGCTGCCAACTAGCCTATCGGTCAACTCCGGTAGACTCACGCTGAACTTTTCCTTGGATTGCTGACATCCTTCCTGACCTACTGGCTACTCGGAATGGGGATTTATTGGACCAAGACTAATCTAACCGCTATCTCACTCTGACTTTCTCCCCTGCCTTGTCTCTCCCAGACTCGAGATGCGCCTATAGGCGATTGTCTACGCAAAGATTGATTGGTGGCGGCGACAGTTTTTCTAAAAAAAGTTATGGTAAAAATTTTTTAGACCCAACTGCGTGCGAGTGCGTGCGCGTGAACTATGAAAGCATCATCCATTATGAAACTGTCGATTTTCTATAAAAATTAGTCATTACTATGCACTGTTAGTTTTAATTTTGCATAGCGCACTTATCTAGTTTAAAGTTCAATTTCTGAAGTCTCGGTTTTAGCAAGATACGAGGGTAGCGCTGAGTCAACAGACGATAAGAAAGATGATAAGACAAAAGTGATGAGGTTGGGACATTGTAGCGATGAAGTGAAGCACTGAGCTAAATGGCTAAACGGGTTGGGAAAGGCGAGACAACAGCTGTCAGAGGTACTCAGATAAATGCTACAATAGCAGCTCTGGGTGACTAGGGGAGAAGGAATTTTTCCAATGGAAGGATATGCAGCTTAGCTACATGCGGAGGTGCCAGCAGCTCTGCCAGCAGCTCTGGCTATTACCTAGCAGTGAGCAGGAGCGCATCGGGGTGTGTTGGAAGAGTGCTGGTTCTGACAGGAAAGGAATTCGACTCAGACCGTCGGTCTGGGATCTTCCCCGCCCAGCGCTAGCAGTGGAAACACGGGAGTGCGAGAGAGTAGAGGGAAGAGGGAAGAAAATAAGCGGGACGGAGAAGCTGACAGCCCCGGACCTGGGCGATGAAGACTTCCCTCTCTGCTGCAGCTTAACTTTTTTTGCCACAGCCAGAAACTACAAAGCTGCTAAATGGGAGGATGGAAAACAGCTCTAAAACCTGCAGGAAGTTTGCTGATCCCACGGTTGGGCCACCAGCTTTTTATCCGGGAGAGAAAGAGGAGTTTGGTAGCCGGCTGGCGATGACTTGTCGTTGGCTTGGCTATACTATAATGCCTTCCTTCTCCTTTCGTGCGGCCCCAAAACAGGGCTAGAAGAAAAACTATTGTCATGGGCGTTCGGGCGCGAAGTGTCGCGGTTGATTTCGGCGACTGGTTTTTCCCTCATCGGATGCACTCGCGAAATGCACTTTTGCCAACTTGGCAACCATTCTGATTTCACGGAAGGCAAAAGCTGGTTGATAGTTAAATTTGCAAATTTCAGCTTACATTGCTGAATAGATCCATGCATGCATGCACCCATCCATCCATCCATCCATCCATCCATCCATCCATCCATCCATCCATCCATCCATCCATCCATCCATCCATCCATCCATCCATCCATCCATCCATCCATCCATCCATCCATCCATCCATCCATCCATCCATTCATCCATCCATCCATCCATCCATCCATCCATCCATCCATCCATCCATCCACCCATCCATCCATCCATCCATCCATCCATCCATCCATCCATCCATCCATCCACCATCCATATTCCATCTATCTACTCGTATGTATTTATCATCCTCACTTTTAACGCAATCGGGCCTAAGCTACCAGGTACCTTAAAGCCTGTAAAACACAAACGTCTGCTTATTTGTTTGCTTAGCGGCGGCGATTCAATTAGCTAATTGAGTCTCGTGACGAACTGCATACTCGTGCAAAGCTCACTTCTAAGCCATCGGATATTTTTCATATTAAAGATCGTCATGTTACAAAGGCGACTTTATTTAAATCTGACTAATGAATCCATTTATAAGGAGGCGAGCTGCACTAATTAGACTTAGCTATAATTAACCTAATGGGTTTAGCTACAAACCTCTAAACTGACTTCATCTTCAATGAATGACGCACGTGAATCCAGTATATTAAACTTGTAAACTGGGTCAGTTATTTTCAGTTAAGATTGTGTATCCGTTTAAAATCCGCAGACTGAGTCGCCATCGCCTTCCCAGATACTCAGCCTGAGTTACTACAGCCCTCCCAGCTCCTCAGCCTGAGTTACTACAGCCCTCCCAGCTCCTCAGCCTAAGTTACTACAGCCCTCCCAGCTCCTCAGCCTGAGTAGTTTTTCGACAGAAATAAGTCAACTTACCGGCAAGACTTTAGAAAGGTCGCACTTAATTACGAAATGTTCAACTTCTGATGCAGCCTTCACATAGTCTAGAAAGACAGCAGCGCCTTTCGAAGGTAGTTGTTAAACACCTTTTTATGACACACAAAAATTGTCTACTACGAAGAGCTGAAGACTATTCTCTCGCTGAAAAATAATTTCAATCGTAGTTTAACGGCAACTCCAGTGCACATCGATTGGTTGATGTGCTGCTCGACCAATCGTTCACTCGGATCGGAGCACTTATTCGCTGTCTCTCTTGACTTTGTCTCTGCACTCAAAAAATTGCCTTTCGCGCGTATTGAGACCAGAGAGAGAGAGAGAGAGAGAGAGAGAGAGAGAGAGAGAGAGAGAGAGAGAGAGAGAGAGATAGAGAGAGAGAGAGAGAGAGAGAGAGAGAGAGAGAGAGAGAGAGAGAGAGAGAGAGAGAGAGAGAGAGTGGATCCAGGCTGTCGACTGACTGATCCAATGATTGAGTCAGATGAGGAAGGGGGGAGAGAATGAAGCTGTGCAACTCAAGCTAGCCTGTCACCCCCGTTTTATTCCACACAGCTCAGTCTCAGAGAGAATCTGCATATATATGATCAAGAGACTCAACCTCCTAGACTCGATTTCAATCCACTTCAACCAATTGAGGCATGTAGGTCACTGTCTCTGTTGGATCAGTTTACCAAGCCCAGTAAGCTTTTTAAGCTAAAGTGGTGACTGTTTCATTTGGTTATCCATGTCTATCGAAATAAAACTGGGGTCAGCTCAATGCAGACTTTCTCAATGCAGTCAGCTCTTTAGTGTCAGATTCTGTAGGTCTGCAGGTGTCAGGTGCTGTAGGTCTACAGGTGTCAGGTGCTGTAGGTCTACAGGTGTCAGGTGCTGTAGGTCTGCAGGTGTCAGGTGCTGTAGGTTTGCAGGTGTCAGGTGCTGTAGGTCTGCAGGTGTCAGGTGCTGTAGGTCTGCAGGTGTCAGGTGCTGTAGGTCTGCAGGTGTCAGGTGCTGTAGGTTTGCAGGTGTCAGGTGCTGTAGGTCTGCAGGTGTCAGGTGCTGTAGGTCTACAGGTGTCAGATGCTGTAGGTCTGCAGGTGTCAGGTGCTGTAGGTCTACAGGTGTCAGGTGCTGTAGGTCTGCAGGTGTCAGGTGCTGTAGGTTTGCAGGTGTCAGGTGCTGTAGGTCTGCAGGTGTCAGGTGCTGTAGGTCTGCAGGTGTCAGGTGCTGTAGGTCTGCAGGTGTCAGGTGCTGTAGGTCTGCAGGTGTCAGGTACTGTAGGTTTGCAGGTGTCAGGTGCTGTAGGTCTGCAGGTGTCAGGTGCTGTACGTCTGCAAGTGTCAGGTGCTGTAGGTCTGCAGGTGTCAGGTGCTGTAGGTCTGCAGGTGTCAGGTGCTGTAGGTCTGCAGGTGTCAGGTGCTGTAGGTCTGCAAGTGTCAGGTGCTGTAGGTCTGCAGGTGTCAGGTGCTGTAGGTCTGCAGGTGTCAGGTGCTGTAGGTCTGCAGGTGTCAGGTGCTGTAGGTCTGCAAGTGTCAGGTGCTGTAGGTCTGCAGGTGTCAGGTGCTGTAGGTCTGCAAGTGTCAGGTGCTGTAGATCTTTATTGTGTTCCGCTTTCATTTCGGTAAACTTTAATGCCGCACTAATGCACTGTATTAAGCACTGGCCAATTGCAAAGAAAATGAATCAATTTTGAGCCTGAGAACAAAGTAGAACCCAACATACCGTATCGAGCAATCCATCAGGAACTTTGTCAGTGTTGAAAAGTTTCGATGCTTTTCCTACCTTAATCTTCATCGAACCTTTATCGCCCCTGTGAACTGAACCACTTGAAGCGTTGGAGTGTTGCAATGCATTTCAAGGAAGTTCTGATCAATATTTTGCTCCGAATTTTCTCTATTACTGAGAAATTTGTACTTTTAGTTGCAATAGTTGGCTAGCAAAACGATAGATCGTAGCTAGATATTTGCTAGCTCAGATGCCATATACAATGGTATATATTCTAGCTAGATATTTGCTAGCTTAGATGCCATAGACAATGGTATATATTCTAGCTAGATATTTGCTAGCTTAGATGCCATAGACAATGGATAGATATTATAGCTAGATGTTTGCTAGCTTAGATGCCATAGACAATCGATAGTATAGCTAGATATTTGGTAGCTAAATGCCATAGACAATCGATAGTATAGCTAGATATTTGCTAGCTAGATGCCATAGACAATCGATAGTATAGCTAGATATTTGGTAGCTAAATGCCATAGACAATCGATAGTATAGCTAGATATTTGCTAGCTAGATGCCATAGACAATGGTAGATATTATAGCTAGATATTTGCTACTGATTCTCTTCTTCCAGGGCGTCTTCTGCTGTTGCAACATTCTCTTGATCTTCCCTATAAACTTGTCTTAAAAACTTAACCCAGCAATTTTGAAAATATATTGACAGCCATACGCGGCTTCAATGAAATTGAAATGAAATTCAGAGTTCGAGATTAAATATTATTATTTCTGTCCATCAATCAGTGTTACCATTTTCAGTTAGTGTTATAATTGTGTACTTGAATTGTGATATTCTACAATTTAGATGAATTTGATCAATCTGAAAGCAATAACAAAAAAGCAAAAAGCCACAACCCAACTCCAGCATTTGCAGGCGGGAGCTTGGGGTGAGAGATTTCCAATTCAATCAGAACACAATGATGTAGCAGTTTATTATTAGCGAGATAAAATAAATGTGACTAAAAATTCAAACTACCCTACTGATGATGGCTTCAGGTAAGTAGCATGCAAGAAGTTTGGTTGCTTAAATAGAGAAAATTAACTGTATTTTATAGTTGATCGCATAGTAAACGTTCACCCATGTTACAAAGCAGAGGGGAAAGAGATTAAGCAGAAAACGTTAAGCATATTTCGCAAAGTGCTCATTCTGATGATGAGGCTGATGGTGATAATTGGGGAGGCTGTAGCCCTGCTGATGATGAGGCTGCTGATGCTGCACTCCATAGGGCCCGGCGTACCAGCAGGTCTGAAAGGCAGCCGCAGCAGCCGCCGCAGCAGCAGCCGCTGAAGTGCTGGAGTCCTCAACGCCTTGAGCAAATTGGGCTGCTGGGCGGCGGTGCCAGCCGTATTGATGGCGCTCTGAGGCGGCTGCGTTGTTGGCGGGCAGTGCCACTGCTGCTTCATCAGTTTTTCCCGGATGCTGAGCAGATGACGTTGGACTGATCGTCTGAAATTACAGTTTTTGTGAAATTTTATAATGATGGCTATTTTGTCTTGGAAAATTGAATATTAGGAAGTCCCATGAGCAACTCCCACTTCGAGTCCATGTCATCTTGAGCAAGTCTCACTTTGAGTCCATGGCATCTTGAGCAAGTCTCACTTTGAGTCCATGGGGCATCTTGAGCAAGTCTCACTATGAGTCCATGGGGCATCTTGAGCAAGTCTCACTTTGAGTCCATGGGGCATCTTGAGCAAGTCTCACTTTGAGTCCATGGCATCTTGAGAAAGTCTCACTTTGAGTCCATATCATCTTGAGCAAGTCTCACTTTGAGTCCATGCCATCTTGAGCCAGTCTCACTTTGAGTCCATGCCATCTTGAGCAAGTCTCACTTTGAGTCCATGGCATCTTGAGCAAGTCTCACTTTGAGTCCATGGCATCTTGAGCAAGTCTCACTTTGAGTCCATGGCATCTTGAGCAAGTCTCACTTTGAGTACATGGCATCTTGAGCCAGTCTCACTTTGCGTCCATGGCATCTTGAGCAAGTCTCACTTTGAGTCCATGGCATCTTGAGCAAGTCTCACTTTGAGTCCATTCCATCTTGAGCAAGTCCCACTTTGAGTCCATGGCATCTTGAGCCAGTCTCACTTTGCGTCCATGGCATCTTGAGCAAGTCTCACTTTGAGTCCATGGCATCTTGAGCAAGTCCCACTTTGAGTCCATGGCATCTTGAGCAAGTCTCACTTTAAGTCCATGGCATCTTGAGCAAGTCTCACTTTGAGTCCATGGCATCTTGAGCAAGTCTCACTTTGAGTCCATGGCATCTTGAGCAAGTCTCACTTTGAGTCCATGGCATCTTGAGCAAGTCTCACTTTGAGTACATGGCATCTTGAGCCAGTCTCACTTTGCGTCCATGGCATCTTGAGCAAGTCTCACTTTGAGTCCATGGCATCTTGAGCAAGTCCCACTTTGAGTCCATGGCATCTTGAGCAAGTCTCACTTTGAGTCCATGGCATCTTGAGCAAGTCTCACTTTGAGTCCATTCCATCTTGAGCAAGTCCCACTTTGAGTCCATGGCATCTTGAGCCAGTCTCACTTTGCGTCCATGGCATCTTGAGCAAGTCTCACTTTGAGTCCATGGCATCTTGAGCAAGTCCCACTTTGAGTCCATGGCATCTTGAGCAAGTCTCACTTTAAGTCCATGGCATCTTGAGCAAGTCTCACTTTGAGTCCATGGCATCTTGAGCAAGTCTCACTTTGAGTCCATGGCATCTTGAGCAAGTCTCACTTTGAGTCCATGGCATCTTGAGCAAGTCTCACTTTGAGTCCATGGCATCTTGAGCAAGTCTCACTTTATCTTCATGGCTTCGGCTGTGAGATGGATCTTCAAATAAATTCCCCACCGATATGTGTAGAAAACAATTAAAATCCATAATTTGCACCTTTTTGCTCTGATTGTCCGCAGAGTGGCGCCTCCGTTTGAAACGGCGCCTCCGCCTCAAGTAGCTGCCGTTGTCAAACATGTTGTAGGCCTCGGGGTGCAGCGTCCAGAAGCTGCCCTTGCCTGGCCGATTGTCCTCGCGTGCGATCTTGACGAAGCACTCGTTGAGTGACAGATTGTGGCGGATGGAGTTCTGCCAGCCCTGCTTGTTCTCCCGATAGTAGGGGAACCTGGGAAAATTCAGATTTTCTTCTTTTATATATTTTTTAGGTTAACTTGCTACTTACAATGGGTTGGTTGGCAGTAGTGTGATAAGAATAGGAAATCGGAATCAAACAAAATGACTTAATGAAGTAATCTCACTATCTATATGCGAATCTCTCAATACCCCTAAGCGCCTCTCTCAATACCCCTTAGCGCCTCTCTTAATACCCCTAAGCGCCTCTCTCAATACCCCTTAGCGCCTCTCTCAATACCCCTCTCTCAATACCCCTCTCTCAATACCCCTCTCTCAATACCCCTCTCTCAATCCCCTCTCTCAATACCCCTCTCTCAATACCCTCTCTCAATACCCCTCTCTCAATACCCCTCTCTCAATACCCCTCTCTCAATACCCCTCTCTCAATACCCCTTAGTGCCCTTCTCAATACCCCCAAGCGCCTCTCTCAATACCCCTTAGCGCCCTTCTCAATACCCCTAAGCGCCTCTCTTAATACCCCTAAGCGCCTCTCTCAATACCCCTCTCTCAATCTCAATACCTCTCTCAATACCCCTCTCTCAATACCCCTAAGCGCCTCTCTTAATACCCCTAAGCGCCTCTCTCAATACCCCTTAGCGCCCTTCTCAATACCCCTAAGCGCCTCTCTTAATACCCCTAAGCGCCTCTCTCAATACCCCTCTCTCAATCTCAATACCTCTCTCAATACCCCTCTCTCAATACCCCTAAGCGCCTCTCTTAATACCCCTAAGCGCCTCTCTCAATACCCCTAAGCGCCTATAATCTCTAAAAAACAAATCAACCCATGGGGCGCATTGACAGACAGCTCTGATTTTAGCCATCATGTCGAAGGCATTATTGCCCATGGAAACTATAATGTTCCCAGCTGATCCAGCTTCTAGACTGACAGATCAGCCACCAATATTATCCAACTTTATCTTGAATCTGTCATCTGCATATTCTTTTTATCTTTGTTAAACTCTTTGTTTATAGCTCTAACCAAATGAAATATATTGGTTTTTTATGATCGGTTGGTGTCATCTTGACTTCCATTTTTTTCAAATTCACTTCACAGTTTGATGGGAAAAAATACAAAGCTTTTTTTCATATTTTTCTAACTCCCGATTAAATTGTTAAATTCATCATTTGTAAAGATTGACCCATTTTACAGCTGGGTGAACTGAAGCAATGCAGAGATAAGTGTCTTGCTCAGGGACACACATTGTTCTTAGTGGGATCGGTAATCGAACCCCCGATCTTCAAGTCATGAGTCCGCGCGCTCCAACCACTAGGCTACAGCCCTCCTCAGGATTAACAAGTCCATATTATACGTATTTTCATCAGACAGGCCTTTTTACCAAAGCCACCAGCGAAGGTCTAAAGCTCTTTTTTGCAGACATCAATTTTTGTGAACCGAGTGGCAGGCAGGGGCGTCGCTACCGGGGGGGGGGGGACAGGGGTACATGTCCCCCCCAGTAAAAGCTCTGGGGGGACATGCCAATGTTTTGTCCCCCCACCCCCCACCACCTTGTGACCCGTTATGAAAATCAATCATTTTTCTTCAGGGCACCAAAATATAGCGCCTGTGGCGCTAAAATGAGTGCCTGTGGCGCTAAAATGAGTGCCTGTGGCGCTAAAATGAGTGCCTGTGGCGCTAAAATGAGTGCTTGTGGCGCTAAAATGAGTGCCTGCGGCGCTAAAATGAGTGCCTGTGGCGCTAAAATGAGTGCCTGTGGCGCTAAAATGAGTGCCTGTGGCGCTAAAATGAGTGCTTGTGGCGCTAAAATGAGTGCCTGCGGCGCTAAAATGAGTGCCTGTGGCGCTAAAATGAGTGCCTGTGGCGCTAAAATGAGTGCCTGTGGCGCTAAAATGAGTGCCTGTGGCGCTAAAATGAGTGCCTGTGGCGCTAAAATGAGTGCCTGTGGCGCTAAAATGAGTGCCTGTGGCGCTAAAATGAGTGCTTGTGGCGCTAAAATGAGTGCCTGTGGCGCTAAAAAATAAGATACATCCCATAGAGAAAAGAAGGGCAATTGCAATTGCCCCAGATTTATTTGAAAACCCATGCAACCAGTTAAACAAGTCTACATGCAGCTCACCTGTCCATAATGAACTGATAGATGCCATTCAAGGTAATCTTCTTATCAATCTGGGCTGTGATCGCCATGGTGATCAGTGCAATATAAGAGTAGGGCGGCTTGACCAGCTCTTTGCCGTGAGTTGCTGACGGCAGGCTGCCGCCACCTGGGCCGGAGTGGCAGTGAGTATAGCTGTCAATTTGTTGCAGACTCTGCTGCTGCTGCATTTCTGTCGGGTAATTTATAGCTGCAGGCTGCTCGTCGCGGGTGTAAAACGTCCCTCTGGTGTCCCAGAAATCGCCTCGATGAATAATTCCCCGCTGATTGGGATAGTTATAATCGCCTGGGCTCTGCTGATGCCAGCAAGCGCTGACATTCTCTCGATACAGCTCGGCTGACTGCATGTGTCCGCGAAGTTATCCAAATATACCAAACAGCTCTGAGGGTGTCTCTCAAGTTTTCTTAAAAAACAATTCCGCTTGTCAGCCGCTGCCGCTTAGATTTCTGCTTTGAAGGCATAGCCGGGACACCGGGGGGGGGGGGGGGGTTAGGGGAGTAGGAGAGTCAGAGGCGCGGTCCAACTCCCATTGGGAGGCGTACCGTAAGTAGGGGAAGTCGCCTTTGTTCGCGACTATTGCTTCCGCTGCACCAACCTCCCTCCGAAAGTTTGGTCTTTTTCGACAGTGCCTTGGATTCCTGTGTTCAAGGAGCATTAGGAACTATATATCCTCACTCTCAAATGGCCTTTGCCAAGATTGAAAATAAATACAACACATAACTGTTTCATGCCACTTCTGCAATGACTTTTGACAATTCGATTTCAAATCTTTTGAGCGCTTTAACAAAAGTTTTTTGATGTTTTTAGCGTCAAATTGTGGGTGTTTTTGGCGCCAAATTGTGACGCAGGGGCGTAGCCAGGATTTTTTTTGGGGGTATCGGTTAGCTGTTATCAGAAAGCAAGGGCTTGAGATCCACATATCCCCTTAATGTATTTCTAGTGCATAATACATATTATTACTCTATTTGTTTGTTAATTGTTATTCTTTCGATTTGGATACCTTTCTCTTCCTTAGTTAATGGTCACAATTGCAACTGAAAAAAGGAAAAAAAATGTTGCTTAGGAAATTTGGGGGTATCGGCCGATATACCGATACCCCCCTCGCTACGCCCCTAATTGTGAGGGTTTTTAGCGCCAAATTGTGGATGCTTTTAGCGCCGAATTGTGAGGGTTTTTAGCACCGAATTGTGGGTGTTTTTGGCGCCAAATTGTGAGGGTTTTTAGCACCGAATTGTGGGTGTTCTTGGCGCCAAATTGTGAGGGTTTTTAGCACCGAATTGTGGGTGTTTTTGGCGCCGAATTGTGGGTTTTTTTTAGCGCCGAATTGTGAGGGTTTTTAGCACTCACAGAACCTGACGCTTTCCTTTCCAGATAGCTTATTTTAGCACTCCATGCGACTTAGAACCCGGCCAAGCAGAACCTTCAACCCCAAAACATAGCAAGGGGTCGCTCATCTGCCCGCCTTTCAAGCCAGCCAACCAGAAGCTCGCATCCCCCGCTGTGCGGCCCCTTCAACCGCCGCCGCCAAATCCGCCGCTGGGGGAAAACTTTGAAGGAGGGGGCATCAAAATGGGACAATTGCTCCGTTGGGATTTTGACGTTATATTGCCCAGCTGGAAAATGGGTTTGCAAAAATTGAAAAGATAAACGGGTGTAATCCAGATTGTTGGCGCCACAATCTCTTAGATCACAAGTCCATCTAATTCAGCCAGAAAGCAAAATCAGCTGATCAAGCTATCCCATAGCAACGCTAGCCAATTGCTATATTTTATAGCAATGACTGACGTACGGATTAGAAGAAAACCTCAAATTCACAAGGATCTTTATCGCAGATTATTGATTATTATCCAGTAGATATCAACAATCGCTGAAGCAGGTATATAGTCGAAAATAAAATGATGATAATTCAGCGTATTATTGATGGACAAATGAAGAAAAACATTTAATCGTAGGGACAAACTTGGAGCCGTTGGGGGCACTAAGTTTGATCCCCGCTGTTCCCTTAGTGACAAAAACTCTAGTATAGCTCTGGATCGGGCATGCTGTTCATGTTTATTCATGCCAGCTGAGAGCGATGCGGGTCTGGAAGTTTGCAACCTGTGCCTCACTGATCCTGCCTGTACATGTCTGTCTGTCTGTCTGTCTGTCTGTCTGTCTGTCTGTCTGTGTGTCTGTCTGTCTGTCTGTCTGTCTGTCTGTCTGTCTGTCTGTCTGTCTGTCTGTCTGTGTGTCTGTCTGTCTGTCTGTCTGTCTGTCTGTCTGTCTGTCTGCCTGTCTGTCTGTCTGTCTGTCTGTCTGTCTGTCTGTCTGTCTGTCTGTCTGTCTGTCTGTCTGTCTGTCTGTCTGTCTGTCTGTCTGTCTGTCTGTCTGTCTGTCTTAGTGTCTGTCTGTCTGTCTTAGTGTCGGTCTGTCTGTCCGTCTATGTGTCTGTCTTAGTGCCTCTTTTTGTAATGAAAAGTTGAAATTCATATTTCATACGTCTCACCAACTAACATCCTTGATTTTAGGCCTCATAAAACCTTGTTTGCTACATGGGCATGAAAATTTGCAATTCATTTTAGTGCCTGTTAGCAAATGCTTTTGCTTTTTTATTTCCCCACTGAAGAGCCGCACAGTGAAGTTTTCCTGCACAGGCACCAATCTGCGGAGCGGATTGTGTCGGCATTTCGACACAGAGAAGCAGCAAAAAAGTTGGCAAATTTACGAACTGATGAGAATTGATTTTTTTGTTCTTAACTTTTTGCTTGGTTGCTAAAAATCCGCAGGGAATTGTGGCTCTGTACCTCTGAGTGAATCGTCAATTTTTATTAAAGTCTTCAAACGGGCAGGCAGGCCACATGCAGTTGTTCCGGTGCAGTTGCAGAAATTCACAATTCCCTGATTCTTTTTCATGTTTTGAAAGGAAACATGGCTGGTTATTTTGTCAGTTCTAACTCTGAAACTGCGCAATCAAGGATGGCTGATCAACTTTATGCTCAGAGGTCTTGGGGAATTTCTAGCGCAAAGAAAAATTGTTTTTTTTTCGCAAAAATATTCATTTCAGTGTCGACACTTTCGTCGATATTTTGCATTTTTTATTCTTAAAAGATTTCATGGATTAAAGAGAGATGGGAGAGAGATGGAGAGAGATGGGAGAGAGGTAGGGAGAGAGATGGGGAGAGAGATGGGAGAGAGATGGGAGAGAGATGGGAGAGAGATGGGAGAGAGATGGGGAGAGAGATGGGGAGAGAGATGGGAGAGAGATGGGAGAGAGATGGGAGAGAGATGGGAGAGAGATGGGGAGAGAGATGGGAGAGAGATGGGAGAGAGATGGGGAGAGAGATGGGAGAGAGATGGGAGAGAGATGAGAGAGAGAGATGGGAGAGAGATGGGGAGAGAGATGGGAGAGAGATGGGGAGAGAGATGGGAGAGAGATGGGAGAGAGATGGGAGAGAGATGGGAGAGAGATGGGAGAGAGATGGGGAGAGAGATGGGAGAGAGAGATGGGAGAGAGATGGGAGAGAGATGGGAGAGAGATGGGGAGAGAGATGGGAGAGAGATGGGAGAGAGATGGGGAGAGAGATGGGAGAGAGAGATGGGAGAGAGAGATGGGAGAGAGATGGGAGAGAGATGGGAGAGAGATGGGAGAGAGATGGGAGAGAGATGGGAGAGAGATGGGAGAGAGATGGGGAGAGAGATGGGAGAGAGATGGGAGAGAGATGGGAGAGAGATGGGGAGAGAGATGGGAGAGAGATGGGGAGAGAGATGGGAGAGAGATGGGGAGAGAGATGGGAGAGAGATGGGAGAGAGATGGGAGAGAGATGGGGAGAGAGATGGGAGAGAGATGGGAGAGAGATGGGAGAGAGATAAGAGAGAGATGGGAGAGAAAGAAGTGAGAGAGTGAGACAAGAAGCGCAGAAGACTTTAAGGAAACGGTTTAATTACAAAGGAACCGAGCTAGTGAATGAGAAAACGAACCTATTGAACACAATGGCATGCCAGTAAGGCAGGCGTGGCTCACAGGTAAATTGATCCCGTCTTGAGGTCACACTGGCAGCACCCCTTCCCTTGTCTGGCAGTTTTGTTTAAATAATTTTGACACATTTCCTGCTTTAAAAATGCATCTTTAATTGCAGAAATTGATGCCGACTCTGGGATTCTGTATCAAGCTTTGTGCGGTGAGTCTTTGTGTGATGAGGGTAGATAAACAAATTCATATTTATCACACACTGGAGTTGTAATACCGTATTTCACACTTGAATTTTATCTGCCAGGGTCATCTGGCACAGTTGTCAGAATGATCTTGGAGGTGCATTCCTAGAAAAAAGTGTGTGGTAGAGAGTTCACTGCAAGGTCACTTAAACAAAGAGTTGTAGAAAGTTAAGGATAGAATTGAATTTTTGTACAAAATAAGTAAAAGACATACATCAGGTATTTAAAATAAATTTGGAATTCCAGGACCGCAAAATTATTTTGTAACATAGCGCCAAAATGAGTGACATGGCGCAAAAATAATTGAAATGGCGCCAAAATGAGTGACATGGCGCCACACAATAAATGAGCGATTGATGTGGCGCCACGCAATAAATGAGTGACCTGGCGCCACGCAATAAATGAGTGATATGGCGCCACGCAATAAAAGAGCGATATGGCGCCACGCAATAAATGAGTGATATGGCGCCACGCAATAAAAGTGCGATATGGCGCCACGCAATAAATGAGTGATATGGCGCCACGCAATAAATGAGTGACCTGGCGCCACGCAATAAATGAGTGATATGGCGCCACGCAATAAAAGAGCGATATGGCGCCACGCAATAAATGAGTGACCTGGCGCCACGCAATAAATGAGTGACATGGCGCCGGAGTGGTAACGTCCAAACTTCGATAGCAGTCACTTTGAGTGCTTTGGTCAGCAGGGCAGGCAATTCACCTCATGCAGATTCATATCAACAGAATTCATGCAGCTTCTGCAACAGAATCGCACATGCCGGTGTCAGTCAAACCTTAGTCACCAACAACTGCACCCAATCTAGCAGTGAAGTGTCATTCCGAAAAAGTGCATATCCGCCTGGCGACAGACGGAAACAGCTTAATCTTGATCCGATAATTGGTCCAGCACGCAAGTATCCGCGTACCATTTCGTCTCGTGATTCATGGGGGATTTTTTGACAAGTTTCTGTAGATTTTTTGACCATAGAAATAAGTTTGTAGCATATCAGTCATTTTGTACTACTAACAGCTTCTCTTATAAGTAGAAATATAGACATTTTACGCCTAGAAATAACAAGCGCCGAGAAAAGAGAGATTGAAATGTGGAAAGATAAAATTTTATTGCTTTTTAAGACCAGGAAGTGAATGGGATCCAAATGTTGATCGTAAATCTGCGGAAAAAAATCCTACGCCACGTATGATAAGAGCAAATTTTACGTTATTTTCGTTTCATTGTGCCATGCAATTTTCTTGGAAATGGTAGATGGATTGGATCCGTAAGCCAATGCTTTCTCCACGAAGTCAGCTGCTTCGATGCAGGACAGGAAATTAAAAGCAAGTATCGAGTCCAGTTCGTTAAGGAAAAGAAAACTCTTCCTTTTTACTCGAAAATCTTTTCTTTAATATTTTTTGTCTTGCGTACTTCAGGATTTGAGGGCTCACTTGATTAAGCTAGCATCCTGTTTACTTCCCGGATCCTTTCCCCAGCAAAATCTTGTTATGAATCTGCTAATGAAAGCTGACAATCACAGAAATATTATTGCTCACTTGATAGACAAATCTCTCACATATTAGACACAATCTCTCACATATTAGACACAATCTCTCACATGTTAGACACAATCTCTCACCTGCTAGACACAATCTCTCACATGTTAGACACAATCTCACATGTTAGACACAATCTCACATGTTAGACACAATCTCTCACATGTTAGACACAATCTCTCACATGTTAGACACAATCTCTCACATGTTAGACACAATCTCTCACATGTTAGACACAATCTCACATGTTAGACACAATCTCTCACATGTTAGACACAATCTCTCACCTGCTAGACACAATCTCTCCCCTGTTAGACACAATCTCTCACATGTTAGACACAATCTCTCACATGTTAGACACAATCTCTCACATGTTAGACACAATCTCTCACATGTTAGACACAATCTCTCACATGTTAGACACAATCTCTCACATGTTAGACACAATCTCTCACCTGTTAGACACAATCTCTCACCTGCTAGACACAATCTCTCACATGTTAGACACAATCTCTCACATGTTAGACACAATCTCACATGTTAGACACAATCTCACATGTTAGACACAATCTCTCACATGTTAGACACAATCTCTCACATGTTAGACACAATCTCACATGTTAGACACAATCTCACATGTTAGACACAATCTCTCACATGTTAGACACAATCTCTCACCTGCTAGACACAATCTCTCCCCTGTTAGACACAATCTCTCACATGTTAGACACAATCTCTCACATGTTAGACACAATCTCTCACATGTTAGACACAATCTCTCACATGTTAGACACAATCTCTCACATGTTAGACACAATCTCTCACATGTTAGACACAATCTCTCACATGTTAGACACAATCTCTCACCTGTTAGACACAATCTCTCACCTGCTAGACACAATCTCTCACATGTTAGACACAATCTCTCACATGTTAGACACAATCTCTCACCTGTTAGACACAATCTCTCACCTGCTAGACACAATCTCTCACATGTTAGACACAATCTCACATGTTAGACACAATCTCTCACCAGTTAGACACAATCTCTCACACTTTAGACACAATCATTTAACCAGTTAGACACAACGGTTGCGCGTACCAAGGGTCAGCCAGTTGTCAGGCCAAGCAGGGTTCTAATCGAGCTAAAGCCTGAATTAGGGGTGCAGAGAGCATTAAGCATACAAGCTGAAAACGAATATTCAATGACTAAAACTGATCGCAGTGCATATAGCCCTATATTCATGCCTAATTTATGCAGCCATCCATTATCCCCATACTTTCTGATCAATATCCTTACGCGAATATTTCCTCTCCCTCTGTTCCCTCTGACCCGATGGCTCCGCCTTTTGCTGAACTGCGCAAAATGGGGATTTAATCAGGGGGCGGTTTGGCATTTGCAGCGCCACGCAGTAATATCGTAATTTTGAAATAACTGCATAGTTTGCTTTTTCAAGCTGCGGGTTTGGGCTACTCTTGACTGAAAAAAATCATCGCAAAGAAGACGAAGGTAAAGGCAGAAAATGGATTAGGACAGATTAAATTAAGAGGCTTTGGTCATCGTGTTGTTGCAGATTTGAAAAATACAATAAGCTGATCCAGAAGCAATGAGTGACAATGATTTGGGCTGTGAGCTATAGGGAGTCAGAGGGAGAGTCAGAGGGAGAGCCAGAGGGAGAGTCAGAAGGAGAGTCACAGGGAGTCAGAGGGAGAGTCAGAGGGAGAGTCAGAGGGAGAGTCAGAGGGAGTCAGAGGGAGAGTCAGAGGGAGAATCAGAGGGAGAGCCAGAGGGAGAGTCACAGGGAGTCACAGGGAGTCAGAGGGAGAGTCAGAGGGAGAGTCAGAGGGAGAGTCAGAGGGAGTCAGAGGGAGAGTCAGAGGGAGAATCAGAGGGAGAGCCAGAGGGAGAGTCACAGGGAGTCAGAGGGAGAGTCACAGGGAGTCAGAGGGAGAGTCAGAGAGGGAGAGTCAGAGGGAGAGTCAGAGGGAGTCAGAGGGAGAGTCAGAGGGAGAGTCAAAGGGAGAGTCAGAGGGAGAGTCAGAGGGAGAGTCAGAGGGAGAGTCAGAGGGAGAGTCAGAGGGAGAGTCAGGGGGAGAGTCAGAGGGAGAGTCAGAGGGAGAGTCAGAGGGAGAGTCAGGGGGAGAGACAGAGGGAGAGACAGAGGGAGAGTCAGAGGGAGAGTCAGGGGTCAGGGAGTGCCGCACTGTACAGGCAAAATGTTGATGTTGCAAACTGTTTGCTGCTTACGCAAAATTGTGTCACATGTTCGCGCATATTTTCGGATTCGCAGCGGCTCCACCGCCTCTTCCCTTGGCTGGGGGGGGGTAGTGCTGTTCCTGGAATCCCAGATATGGGATTTAGGAAGGACGACAGGAGGAAGAGCCAGCCCAGCGACAGGAATTTCATACCAACTTTGGAAACCTGAGCTGCTTATCAGAGCGCCAGTGGGATTAGGTTAATCTGAGCAGCTGTTTGAGTCCTGCTTTGAGGCTATATGGATTGGCTCCAGGATCTGCTGTCTTTTGTTGGCTTGACAGATTTGTAATCCCAGTCTCCAGGGTTTCGGATGTTTGAGTAGAATTTTAAATCGCAATGCTTCTTCAGTTTCATATGGATTCTCCGAACTGCTTGAGTATCTATCTATCTATCTACCTGTCTATCTATCTATCTATCTATCTATCTATCTATCTATCTATCTATCTATCTATCTATCT
Source organism: Macrostomum lignano (assembly GCA_002269645.1). NCBI lineage: Eukaryota > Metazoa > Platyhelminthes > Macrostomidae > Macrostomum > Macrostomum lignano. The sequence continues at coordinate 105,300 of NIVC01000035.1, read as the reverse complement.
ATCTATCTATCTATCTATCTATCTATCTATCTATCTATCTATCTATCTATCTATCTATCTATCTATCTATCTATCTATCTATCTATCTATCTATCTATCTATCTATCTATCTATCTATCTATCTATCTATCTATCTATCTATCTATCTATCTATCTATCTATCTATCTATCTATCTATCTATCTATCTATCTATCTATCTATCTATCTATCTATCTATCTATCTATCTATCTATCTATCTATCTATCTATCTATCTATCTATCTATCTATCTATCTATCTATCTATCTATCTATCTATCTATCTATCTATCTATCTATCTATCTATCTATCTATCTATCTATCTATCTATCTATCTATCTATCTATCATCTATCTATCTATCTATCTATCTATCTATCTATCTATCTATCTATCTATCTATCTATCTATCTATCTATCTATCTATCTATCTATCTATCTATCTATCTATCTATCTATCTATCTATCTATCTATCTATCTATCTATCTATCTATCTATCTATCTATCTATCTATCTATCTATCTATCTATCTATCTATCTATCTATCTATCTATCTATCTATCTATCTATCTATCTATCTATCTATCTATCTATCTATCTATCTATCTATCTATCTATCTATCTATCTATCTATCTATCTATCTATCTATCTATCTATCTATCATCTATCTTCGCTGCACTTTTGTCAGAAATACACAACGAAGATGGTAGGAGAGGACTACGCAGATCCAGCATCGAGAAACGGATCACGCATAATTCATTGTTGACTCTTTCCCTTCTCCTCCCTCTCTCCCTGTCTGCCCCATGATGCATGGCCGGGCTGCTTGAGTTGGCGGGGGTTCTTAAAAAATTCATCAAGCTTTCAGCAGCCCGAGTGGCATGACAGGCCCGGCTGTCTGTATCGGTCCGTTCCCATCGCTGCTCGCGTCTCGAACGTGTCGCAGTCCCGGCAAGCGCTGCGAGCTGCTGAATGAGGAATTGATACGGTCCCCGGGACTTCTCAACACCCAGAGGGAGATGCCGGATGTCTCAGGATTTGCTGACACGGGGATAATGATGAACGAGTAACATTTCTCGAAGCCCGAAGCCCAAGACGAGGAAGCATAAATTTATGTTAACCAGTTCCTCGCAATGTCCTTCCTGGTCTAGTGGTCTTTGCTTCAACCAGGGATTCAGAATTATTTTAAAACTGATTTGAGCAAACTGGATTGATTGGTTCAAGCTTCAAAGCACCTACAAGTTAGGATTGCGTGTTGATTGGAAGTTTTAGTTGACACATCTGCGCGCGTTTGCATAGTTTTAGACTTTTAGAAGCAAAAATACCCAGAATAGCAAATACAATGAGGAGCAGGGCTTGGGCCAATGGGCAATGGGCAATGGGCAATTGGTTCCTATGCTTTTTAGGCATTTATGATGAGTGGGTCTGTTGCATGCCATACTGCCATTGGCTCTGGCAGTCCACATGCACATTGATAGCCTGGAATATAAGCACATAAACTTCTGCAGCGTACACAGCGACTCCCTATTCACATATTGTGTTCAGAGCCTTTCCTGTCTGCGCGTACGCTTCAGCCTGCTAAACTGCTGCCTATCGTCAAATTTATAATTAGTATGCAAGAGAACTGGTAGTAAATAAGCGACTTCCTAACGGCGTTATAAAACTGTTTTGGTCTCGTTAAACGCTCCGTATTAAGAGGAGATTAACCGTTGCAACAGTCTCAAAGCTGACAGCAACCTTTACTGTATTATAGTCAATACTGACCGCAATAGTTCAAAGAGAGGGCTACCTTGCGAAGCTGACGACCAACTGGAGCATGAACAGCGCCACAGTGTACATCAACAAGAGCTATTTCCGTCGAGCCAACGACTGCTTGATCAGTTGGCCGCTGGACGCGAACTACTGTCGAGTCCGGGTTGCAGTGAAAACTTGTCGCAACAAACTATCGGCCACTTTGTCAATCGCGGCAGACTTAATCTCGGCTAATTCGTCATTATTTGACAGGCCAACGCTGCGACGCTCAATTCCGTTGGGTTCGCTACGCGAGACCGCTCTGGCCTCAAGAATGCGGGGCGAGAACAACTCGGTACTGGTGCACTGCTTGACTCTGCGACGCCAGACGAATTCGCTACTCGGCGGTTCGGTTGTCAATCTCTACCAGGAGAATCAACTAGAAATTGACAAGATCTACAGTTGTCTGACAGCCTTGAGACAGCCTTTGTGCACGTTCATTGATCTGCAGTGCCAGGAGAGCAAAAGCAGCACTGAAAATGACTTCATTGACAATGGATGGATTGTTCGACTGTTGAACAACCTAACGGTGCAATCGTTGGGTCTCTGCTCTGACTATTTGTACGTGCTGCGCGTCACTCAAGAGGCATTCGAACTGCAGGACGTTAATCAGGTAAGGGCTGCACACACAAGATGCAAAGGCGCACACAGGAGTTCATTAGAAGCTCGTGGATTTCAATAATCGATACGAGAAGAAAATCCAATTGACTTCACAGCCGTGTCTAGACTTCAATATACGAGTACTAGCAGATCAAATTTTGACTTCGGTATTGAAAGCGTATTTGAGCTTGTTGGATCAGGTGTCCCGCTCGTTTTTTCTAAATCAATCAAATCTAGGCCTGGAAAAGACTCATAAAGATTTTTTTGCTTGAAGCAAAAGTTCATGGGCGCGTTTAAGTAGTTCGTGTTTGCTAGCCTGTCGAAAAAAATCAATTAGACCCTGTCGTGTGCAGGACACTAACATTCCTACTGCATCGATCTAGTAAAGCCACTTAGGACAGAATAGATGTCTAGTCTAACACGCATTACAACGCAATGCTAATTCTCAAGGCGTGCATTCTCACCTGCAAAATGAGTTGGGTGGCCAGCTGCTCCAGTCTGAACGGTTGGTTCTTCGTCCAGTTCGTTGGTAGCCTCGATCAGGACGCCTGCTATGACGTTGAAGGCGGCTACTTGGCGATGCAGTGCGCTCGATCCAGTCAGCTGTTGCAGCTCTTCCAGCGACTCATGGGGCTCAGCTTCGGGCGCAGGCGCTGGCCAAGCGAGCCCTGCCTGGTGAAGAAAGCCACGGCCGTCGAATCTACCGGGGCTGGACGGTGGCCGAAACGCGAAGCTTCGTTCAACGTTCACCGGCCTCGGTCGGCATCCAATCGTCCTGCGATCGCCGCTTCGCAGTCGCCCACTCCGTCGCCAGTCGCGTCGCCTCGTCGACTGGTCGGTCGGTTCAGCTTTTTTCGTCGGCAGCATCAGCATCAGCAACAGCGGCGACCGTTGCCAACCCAGAGGCAGCTGACGTCATCTGCTAGGTAGGTCACCTGCCTGAAGTGACCTAACGCCGCTACTTGAAGTTGGGTTTTTTAAGGGGTTTGCTTGAAGTAAAACAGCGAATATGACTGTGAATTTTTGAAGAGAGTAAATAATCTGAAACTTAACCATATCGAAGGTCTTGGGATGCTTTTGAATGGTTTGAATTAGAATGGTATCAATCTTTCTTCACCCACAGGAGCCCAGGAAGCTTGAACAGTTTCAACCAGCAACGTCAGCAGCAGCTTCAAGTGCCTTCCTCGCCACTCAGTCGTCACCAGTCCAGTTCGAGCGTCTTGAGCAGTGGCGGCGGCGGTTCTGGCGCTGCAGAGCTGGACGGATTCGTGACGTCATCGTCAGCGGAGACTTCGTCGTCGTCTGAGCCGAGCAGCTGTCGCTCGGCTGCCTCAGTGGCCTCACTGTCGGCTCTCGACGGTCGTAGAGGCGGCAGAAAATTGTTGCGGCATCGGAGACGTCAGCTTCTGACCCGCGATCTCGCCTAGCAAAGGGGTCGCCGGGAAGGACTTATTATGAATGTGGCATGGGCAAGCAAATTTTTAGGCTGACGAGAAACGGAACTTGCAAAGCTTCTTCAAAGGCAGAGCCATTAGTCAAATGAAAAACTGTTTGTAATTTTCCGAGTAGAGCTACTTTAACTAAATATGATACGAGTATTATTCAACTTTCTAATAACGATCAAATAAGAGTTTAGCCTTGCAAAAACAGACGCTTAATATTCTACTAGATTTCTGCGAGTCAATCCGTTAATTACCTACTCTAAGTTTATTTTTTCGATTCGTCTTATACACGTGCAAAAACGTTCGCTGATATCAAGGGGACAGTGTAAATGCTTGGGTGGCTACTTCAAGTAGCATTAAACAAGTCTCTATCTCTATCTATCCTTCAAACAAACAAAAGTTCCGTTAATCGGATGAAAAGCTAGTAAAGTGAACAACAGGCTTGGAAAGATGGCTTTTCACCTGCCTAAGCAACTGATATGCTACTGATCAGAGGAAAGTTCTAGGTCAAGAGGTTTGCATTGGAATTAAGTATTCCCTCAAAACCCGTACAGAAATTAAGAAACCTAAGACAATTTCTCACGTATCAGTTCTCGTAGACCTTTTTTCTTTTTTGCCTACTTTGTTCTGTCTCCCCCTTTGTGTCCTCTCTTCTGTCTCAATGAAAATTCTAGAGTTGCCGACAAAAGATTATAATATTCTAGAATTTTCCATGCAGAATATTTTAGAACGCTTCAAAAAAGTTTCTACAAGCCTCTCAAAAAGCGTTGCAAAAATTTTCGAGCAAATTCTCGAAATTGCTTTCTTGAGCTCAGCTGCTGAAGGCTTGCGACAAAAATTGTTGTCAAAAAATGGCTTTTGATTTGCGACAAAATTGGCACAGACAAAATTGGCTCATGATTTTTCCGATAAAATTATTTTCAAGATTAGCCAGGGGTTTCTTAAAGACGAAAGATTTTTATGGATTTTTAATTGGCCAATGCTGATTTAATCGTCTTTTCATTCGCAGATGCATCACAATAATTAAACACGGGGACGAGTAGCTGTTGTTCACACGTGTTCAGGTGTTTTTGCTGCAGCGGCAGGCAATTATGATTATTAAAATGCTGATTGCTGCTGCATGGACAAACGGACAGAAGATAAACGAATCAAGTGGAACCTAAAAGTGGCCATGGAGCGGAAGACAAGCTAATTGCTTGCTGCTAGAGCTTTGTAATCCAGTGGAACCCAAAAGTGGCCATCGAGCAGAAGACAAGCAAATTGCTTGCTGCAGAAAGGATCGCAGAAAGGATCAAGAAGATGCAGAAGGATCTGCGGCGTCGCCGCAGGCCTACCTGGGCTGTCTTCGATCAGTGAGGACGTTCCTGCAGTCCAAGGCCCTGTCTGCCCGCCAGATAGTGTGTTGTTACAGGCGGTGGTCGAGACCTTCCTGCTGTACAACACGGGCGCCCCAGACACTTACTGCAGTTTTAAAGCAATTTTAATGAAACTTTGCTATGACTACAGGGTGCAAGTGTCCCCGTATGGTACGGACAGAAAGTAAAAAGGCGCTTGGAAACGCATAAGCTACAAAATTCCATGTAAACTGGCTCATTTCCGGAAGTGCTGAACGCCTTTTCGTATGTCCACTCGCCGAGCCGAGACACTGAAAAATTAGAACATTAGACTAGCAATCTTTGCCCCCCGTTGGGGAGGAAGCAAAGAAAGGGCTAAAAACTTAAATTTTACATGTACATGTAGGTAAACCGCGAATCAAATTTAGCTTACTGGTTTTTAAACAGTACATAGTCTTGCACAGTACATGATGCGAATTTCGGGTGTCAATCCTGCCGCTTGTCGTCACGGAAGGCTTCCTAGGACTGTGAAAAGTCTTTGCTCCAGACCGCACGGCTGCACATCTTTTATCATTTAGAGTCGAAGAATCTCTGATAGAAAGCAGCGAAAACTTATTTCCTTCACTGTCGTACAATATTCTGCCAACCTTGCTCATCAGCAAATTCAGTAAAACTTGCAGCAATGCCTCAGTTGGCTAACGATTCTTAACTCGAAAAGTTGTTTAGGATGAAAAAAATGCAGATACAAAAATTCCTTTAACTCGTTGAACGGCCTTTTCGGCTTGACAGTTAAAAAGTGAGTCAAAGGGTCGTAAAAGATCAGCTCAATAAGAGTAGACAATCACGCGATTGCTCTTCCGCACAACTCCACACCGACACTCCACATAACAGAAATCACCAGTTGTCGTGGACTATCACTACCAAGCACACACCTTAAGACCGGAGCTTCTCTTTGATGTCAGATGAAACAGGTCCTGCACGACGCAATTCACTACCCTTTCCGTCACGGATACTCAGCTTTATTGAAGCATCCAGCGCACGTCGGCTCTCCTTGAATTCCTCGTCCTTCCAGAGGCTCCATGGCTTTCCACATGCGATTATTTCGTATGTTAAGACCCAACTTAAGAACGTAGTTGAGATCGCGCTTGCTTATCTCGGATAGAAAAGTCAACACCAAATTCGGTCCATGTTCTGCCTTAGCCCATCAACTCCTACTCCTAAGATTTCTACCATCCACTTACACTTCTTTATTGTAGTTTCTGGAGTCTCTGCTTATATTCGTCGTAGTCGGTTGCGGGAGCCAATAGCAAGTCACTCAAGACAGCTTCCACTCCAGCAAAGTGATTCAAAACCGACGCTGTCAACATCGCTTCGCTTCGCCTCGGCCAAGAAACGAGTCCTCAGCTTTTGCTTCAGACCAAAGAAATAAATAAATGGAAATAACTTAAATGTAGTTTCAATGTATTTTGAGAAGGCTGCTTTGAGAGAGAGTGAGGAATCGCTGCAAAACATTGACCGCATTGAGCAAGTGTGCGGTGTTCCTCGATGTCTGCAGAAAGGACACATTTAAACTTATCAGCATTCTGCTGGCTTCAAGGAAGCCTAAAGAGTCTTCATTGGATAATGATCTGCGCTGTTCTGGCAAAGACTCAAAAGACGTGAAGCGGATAATTTGGTTGTCTATGGTGCAACTTATTATTTTCTAATAAAGTATCTGCGACATGGATGTTAAGAGGACACGCGCAAGCGGAGCAATAAAGACATAGCCTGTAATGCTAAAGATACAAAGCACAGTCTTCCTTACTTGAATGTGGAAGCTCCAGAAGGTCAGAGCAGAAGACATAACAATAGCGTCAAGCAAAGTAGCAGAGTTCAACGTCACCGAGCCGGAACGCTGGGAAGTTTAAGAAAGACTCGAGCAGTACCTCGTCGTGAACTAAGGGGCAGATGAAGCGATGAAGAGAGTCTGCTGTCTGCTGAAGGATGATGATTCCTATGTAACCTGATCAAGGAAATTAGGGACCATTTCAACAATTGTTTTAACTTACACAGCAGGACTACAGAAGTTGGAATCCGTCGGTGAATTTCTCACAAGTCTACGGAAGCTGGCTATCACGTGTCACTTCGACAGATTTTCAGATGAGGCAGCAAGAGACCGATCTGTTGTTGGCTTCATAAATCGTCTGATCCATCCATGACTGCTCCAGGAAGACAACTTGACCCTGCCGGACGCACGCACCCTAGCAAGTGAGTCACCCTAAAATTGTTAGACAAATTCGTCAACTGGCGCAATCCAGAACGTCAAGTCTGCGAAGCAACCTTGTCAGCAGTCTTACAGAAGTCAAAGCAAGACTCTAAGCAATTAGTCTGGATGCTTTCAGAAATAGAAATAGACAAGAAACTCTCCCCATCGAAAGAATCGATGCAGCAAATGCGGCAGACTTGGTCACCATTACCACCAGGACACAACGCTTAAAAGACAGTTGCGGTTTCCAATTACAGAAATTGCACAGATTATTGCACAGCGCCATAAAATGCGGTTTTGCCACAGACAAAGTCGATCGAAAAAAATTCTAGAAAGTTCAGGCTTGCTTGCAGGTCTGCGATAGCAGTTTACAAAATAATAGCTAGTTTAGCTTGTGAGTGCACCTCAAACTTGCTTCATTTGGAATTCGGAAGTCCAGAAGGTGAGATAGTGGGAAATTATCGCTAAAAAGTGAAACTCGCCAATGCATTTTGCAGTGATTACCGCGGCCTCCAACGAAATCTTCACGAATCATCCAGTGTGGCCTTTTTCTACTTTATCATAATAGTTCTCCGTGAAAAAACTTTCGATAGCTAAAAAATAATTTCAACTTTTTCTAGAACTAAATAATTCACTTAATCTATAGCTTATCGATATTCGTATTCGATAATATTCGTAGCTTATCTTTGATTATAACTTTTGGCGGCAATATCAAAGAATTGCATTGGCGATTCTTCAAATACAAGAGACGAGATTGTGAGTCGACTTGAAAAATAGGTTATGACAAGCATGAACTCGGCAATGCATGTAAAATATAGCCGGTTTTTTTTTAAATCCAGCGAATGAGGAAGCGCCAAGCTTCAATGATGCGGCCATTGGCTGGTGGAATATTTATAAATATCGGCTAGTGCAGAAAAAACTTGCCACCGCTAGAAATTTCTAGAATTGACTTCGAGCTGAACGAAAAAGAAAAATTGAGTTACTTAACCTGTCAAAACACTGACTTACTAAGGTGAGTCAATTTAAAGTGCTTAGCCCTGTGCCAGTGAGTATTGCAGTGTAAAAGTGTCGTAACATCCTTGTCTCGCGATTTGCAGGATGTCACCGCTCACTTTAGCGAGCGTCGTTCTGGTCGTCCTGACTGCCACGGCTGCGGCGGCTCCAGCCGATGACCCGCCGGATGACCAGCTGCAGCAACTTCGTAAACGATTTTACGGCAACTTTCTGCGCTCCTCTCAACTGTCGTACAGGTGGCCGCTGCCCGACCCCAATCCGGAGGGTCGGATGCGATGGAGCGGGAGGCTGGGGCAACGGCCTCGATGGCTGCCCGATCCTCGATTTGGTTGACCAAAAGAAGAAGAAAATTTGGCAAACCTCAGTCGCTGTGTACCTAAAGAGCGTTTTGAGAAACCAGGGAAAAAGTTCCAGGCAATGCAAAGATGTCAATCAAATATAAATACAATCTGACGAAATTATTTATTGATAGACTTTATTGATATTTCACTTTCTTTGAATTTACCGTAATAATACTTCGCCTGTCCGGAAAGTCGTGAGAATGTGTCAGTCAAGCAAGAAAGCAGCAAGCTGATGACATGGCACACATAAAATTTCAATAATAGACTTATATATGTCTATAGTGAAAGTTTTTGTTGTTCTAGCAGCAAAATTGGGGGCAGGGGCGAGCTCAGCATAAAGTGCTCAATAACCAATGCAACGCGGTGATCAAGCTTGAAAATTTTAATAGCGAGTTCGTCAAAATGGAAGATTTCCAGGCTTATGCCTACGCTAGATACCGTCTTGGAATCTCTGCTATTAGTTGTTATGACGAACTACTTAAAGTTTATGGAGATGCCGCACCAGGTCAGTCAACGGTTTATAGATGGTACTCAAAGTTCCGTGATAAAGCATTTCCCCTGGCCTCAGCTCCTCGGACTGGCCGGCCACGGTCAACAAGGACAACGGAACTGATCGAAACCTGCCGAGCTCTCGTTGAAGAGGATTCAAAAGTTGGTGTCCGAGACCTCGCTGACTTTTTGGAAGTTGGTAAAACAACAGTGCACGAAATTTTGACCGAGGATTTGCACCTTCGAAACGTTTCTGCCGTCTGGGTTCCTCATGCTCTATCCGAGGAGAACAAGACTGCTCGCATCAATTGTGCCAAGCAAATCCGCAGGCTTTTTTACAACGAGGGGGTGGAAAACTTTTGCGACAAGTACGTGGTGGAAGATGAGACGTGGGTGTACCTGAACAACACTGGCACAAAGCAAAACAACAGGTGCTGGCTTGGCCAAGGAGATATCGGCCCCAGGTTGTCAGGCACTCGGTCGGGAATGCAAAGACAATGCTTCTGGTTGCTTTCACTCCAAGCAAGCGCTTCTCCATTAAATCCACAGCCCCGAAGCAAACTGTTGATGCAGATGGCATAGTTGAATTCATTCGGCACACGGGAGACCTATGGCGTACTCTGAGGTCAAAGCCAATTCACCTGTCGGATGTTCTTTGGCAGTGGGACAATGCGCGACCTCACGTAGCCCGTTCTGTGCAGCAGTACATGGAGTCCCGTGGAGTTCAGCTGGTGTTTCAGAGTCCCTACAGCCCAGACTTCAATCTGTGCGACCGTTTTTTGTTCAGTTGGATGAAGAATGATTTCTCCAGGCGAGTATTCAGCGACCACAATGAAGTTCGAGAAGCTGCGTTGCAGTGGGCAAGAGGCCTTGACGAAGATTGTTTAAAAAGAGAGGTTCAGCGACTCGTTGACCATTGCCAAGCTGTAATCAATGCAAGGGGAGATTACATTACCAACTAGTGCTGTTATCGTGTTTTTTGATAGTTCTGACTGGTTTTTTAAATACATTCTCGCGACTTTCCGGACAGCCGAAGTACACACAATTTAACGATAGTAATATAGTAGTATCGTACTAAAATAAATTTTACTTCGCCAAAAACTAGTTGTACTAGGAAAATTAAGTTAAGAAGGTATCACGGGGTATTTTTATTAGATTTGGCACTGTTAAAATATCGTGCATCTGAAACCCAATTTAAATTTATCCCCTGAAACGAGGAAAATAACATAGAGCATACATCAATAAAGTTTACTCTCGTATATTGGCTCGATTGCATTCTGATCCGAGGGAATCCGCTCAATGCAAACGATACTGTGGTCTAGCCATAGACGTTCCAGTCCATTTCAAGGACTTCCAATTTCCTATGAAGCAAGAATGATGCTTTGTTCCGGGTGCGCTGAATTTGTCTCTGGCAAAACCCCATTCAGTGCTATGCAAAAATCAGATATTTGCCGATTAAAAAGTACGACTGTATTCTATGTAAAATGTTTTTTAAACGTTTTCTTAACAAACTTGCGAGCTCAATATCTAACCGAACAACCCAAAGTTACGTGCAATAAAGCCATGGAAGTTTAGAAGATTAAAATCGAAAATTTGAGTGCTAAAATAAAACATTAAAAAGTTCATATTCTCCTAATGTACCGCGAAGCGAAACTTGGATCGGGTGTACAGTATAATTGATTATAGTTTACAGTTTTTTTATCAGCCTTGTTTTTGAAGCATTTGCACGTGTTGTTTTGACACGAGGCCATGGTCAAGCAGGCCTCAGTCCTTGTCTTGAAAATTACAAAAAAAATTTTGCCCTGCAATATCTTCCGTGGCACGCTGTTGCAGCTCGAAATATGCTTGAGCACGCATTGACGCGAGCGGGGATTAGCAAATTATCTAATTTCTATTATTTCCTTGTCGCGTAGATAATCTTCTAAGCCGACTGTGACCTGCAGGTAATTAATTGATCACTCGCGCATCTCTGCATAATCCCCTTCACGGAAGTAATTAGTTTCTTAGAAAAAGCCATTAGTCGAAGTAGACCGCTCCTTAAGGATTAATATTTATCTAATTGGCGAAAAATGCAGCTACATGCAATTCAGGTAATAATGCTACTTAAGTAGTCAACGGTTAAAAATAGTAAAAATAATAACATACGGTACATGTTTGTGAACTCAGGGCAAATATTCAAATGCATGGGAAGCGAGCCAGCTCGCTATTTGTGTAAGTGTGTGTGGTCCTGGCCACATTTATAATAACCTGTTGTTAAGGTTGGGGAATGGGTGCCGTAGCCCAGTGGTCTAAGCGCGGCGCTCTTATTTACCGGCGCTCCAGGCTCGATTCCAAGTGCAGCCGCCACATTAGTTTTGGGGCTCAATTGGAATCTCGGCTTGGCTGCAATTATCGCTCTTGAAGGCCAACCCCAAGGCACAGTCTAAGTGTACATGCCGAACGATAAATAAAGTAAGGGCCGCTGTACACTTCTATGTGGGCCTGCTTAGGGGTCTGCTTAATGGGCAGTAATGCAGTGTTCCATCAGAATAATTTAACAAATAATTTTCATTAGCTTTCTTCACGGCCGCTGATCAAGTTGCAAGTCATTTATCTGTAGCATAAAACCATGTATCCCAGATGGTTCGGTTTGAATTCTCGGTCCCGTTTAACTCTGAGGTCCAACTCAACCTAAAGCCCTGAATGGCTTTAAGCGGTCACAGTCCTTTCAAGCTTTGATGTGACTTCGTTGTTCCCTAATGTTGGCTACTGATTTGCCACCCACCTTGCCATAAGACTATGCCCTTTTAAGGGTGTAAAGTCTCCCCATGGATTGTTTGACTTATCTGAAAGATCTCTACCAACACGAGGCTTTGTTGCATCACATCTTCGACCAGATGCGCTCGGCTACGATGGTTTGGAATCTGGATAATCAAGAAAAGAACAGAGATCGTTAATAAATTATTATTATTTACTATACAGTATACTACTTGCATGCTGTACAAGTCATCGTTTGCAAAGGAGGCCCAAGGCCTAGTGTACACGCACTAAAATGACAATAATCGTATCATTTCCTACTTTCTCTGTGTATTTTTGCGTGTATTGGCCCCCAATTGGGCCGTTTTAATTTAGTGCGTGTTGTGTACGATCTATTTAGAGCGTTTCGTACCGGTATAATCGTAGCACGATTCCTAAAGCCTAAATAATGAAGTGTTAGTTCATTATTTGTTAATTTGTCCCACTAGCAATGATGTAGTAGAGAATGAATGATTCCTGCACGGTCACGAGTGCGGGAATGACATCTGCACGAGTGCGCGCTAGCGCACGAGTTCACGATGTCCTTCACGCACGAGTTCACGATGTCCTTCACGCACGAGTTCACGATGTCCTTCACGCACGAGTTCACGATGTCCTTCACGCACGAGTTCACGATGTCCTTCACGCACGAGTTCACGATGTCCTTCACGCACGAGTTCACGATGTCCTTCACGCACGAGTTCACGATGTCCTTCACGCACGAGTTCACGATGTCCTTCACGCACGAGTTCACGATGTCCTTCACGCACGAGTTCACGATGTCCTTCACGCACGAGTTCACGATGTCCTTCACGCACGAGTTCACGATGTCCTTCACGCACGAGTGAACGTGAAGGAATCCCATTGTCGGATTATTCATCGTGCAGGAATGCACAAAACAGTGCAGGAATGCATTTCTGCGCCTAATGCTTTTTCAGTGAGATTTTACCATAGACATCCATTCCTGCACGCAAAACAGTGCAAGAATGCCATTCCTGCATGAAAAATCAGCCGACAATGGCTATGAGTGCATCAATGTATAATTCTTCGCGCACGAGTGTTTTGGCCACAGACGCACGAGTAAGCGTTCATGAATTTCATTCTTATTAGAGCCATTCTCCCCCTTCACTGATTATTTTTGGAGAGTATTCCATCTATTCGACAGCGGCTATGTCGAAGTAACCAGCTCATAAATAAAAAATGTCATTCCTGCACGCAAGAAATTAGACTGGGAAGAAAAAAGTTTAGCTTTAGAATTGCTTTTTAAGTTCGTGCTTTTAAAAATGGCGAGTGTAATTAATTCAAACTTGGCGGCTCCACTAATCGATATGCAGTATGCGACTGTTTGTGGATTGTCCGCCGAGGAGACGTTTATCGAGTCGGTAAGCAGCAAATTCGAACGCGAGATCGCCAAGCTCACTTGTTCGCAAGAAGGAGTTACAAGCAAACTTTTGGACGAGCAGATGTCTGTGGATCCGAATTCTTTGTGCAACATCGATGAACTTGAAAGCTTGGCCGCTAAGCTGGAACGAGAAAATCAGTGCGAGTCAAGCGTTGCCAAGGAGAAAGCTTCGTGTCTTCGGTTTCAAGATTTTTTGCGGGAGAACAACATTCACCTTGACTTTGAGACCGTGACTCCTGAGCAGCTTGCGAAATTTCTTCGTTATTTTTACGCCGCTCTAAAGAAGCCTGACGGCTCATCCTATTCACCCAACACAATGTTGGGAATGCGTGCCGGACTTTATCGGCACTTTATGAGGCTTCGCTCTTTGGACATTATCTCTCTGCCGCAATTCCATTCGGTCAATCTGACATTGAAACATGCCTGTAACAAATTCCCGCGTCTTGGAGGAAGAATCAATCATTTCTCGGCCATTGAAACGGACGACCTGTCTAAACTGCACACCTACTTCGATCGGAGCAGTCCAACCAAACTTCAGGATGAAGTGTATTTCAGTATTCTATATTATTTCGGTAACCGGGGCCGCGATTGGCTCAGAGGACTGACTGCAAAGTCGTTTTCTGAGAAGCGTCTGGCTGAGGGACGAGTGGCCATTGTGCTTCAAGTTGGAACCAGTAAAACTGTCCATGGATCAACGGATTTGAGGCAGAGCAACGACCCAAAGCAAGCGATCATGGTGGCCGGGTCCGATCAGAAATCGTGTCCCGTTGAAGCCTTTCGCATGTATTTGCGGAAGATCGAAGCAGTGCCTGGATGGAACGGTTCGGACTTTTTTCTGCGACCGAAGCAGCTGGTTGGCTCGAATGGCCTGTGGTATACGAAACAGGCAATCGGAATCAACACGCTTGGACCAATGCTTAAGCGGATATCTTCCAGTGCCGGGCTGTCGAGAAGCTATACGGCGCACTGTGTTCGACCCACTGTAGTCACTGAGCTCCACGAAGCTGGATTTTCGACATAGACTATCGCCAAGGTGACTGGACACAAGGTAATTTCTACGTGCTATTTCTGTATCTTCTTGTCTATCTTAAGCCGCATAATTAAATGCTTTAAATATTTGAGATTTTTTCTATGTACTCTCTCTTGCATCCTTCTTAAATATTTGAAACAGGCGAGCGCCTCAGTGGAGCGGTACATCAGACAGGGAAAAAAGAGAGACAGCATTCTTGCCAAGTTGAGCAGCCAGCTGACCGAGTCTCTCGCCGATCGTGCGCCACCAGCACTGGGAGGCTGTAGCGACAAACATCCAACCGCAACTGAGGCACCGGCCAAACAATTTTCGAGTGGCGCCTGCGATTTGCGAATTGCCGGTCCGGCTAAGAAGAAGAGGATAGTAGCCAACGGTTCCAGCAACGTAGTGGAATTCTTTTTTGAGTAAGGTTGTGTGACTCCTTACTTTGTTGCCGAACACAACATTTTTGCTGTTGAGCCCCCCCACATTTTTGCTTACTGTACGTCTTATTTGTTGAAGTTTATATATTTGCAATCCTAATTAGTCTTTTTCATGTTAAGTTTTGCTAAGGTTATTGAATAAATACAACTAAATAATCAAATACATATAAATCAATTGTTTGCGTAAAGGAACGGAGAGTGTCATTCCTGCACGATGTCCATGTGTAAAACAGTGGAGATTTGGCCATAGATTATTTCATTCCTGCACGACTGCCTTCATTCCCGCACGCTGGCTCAAATACATTTGGTGCACGATATAGCCATTCTCCACTGGCATTGTATTATTTTGGGCGCCTATTACCCATAGACATTTGGAGCGTGCAACAATAAAGTAGTCTGAGCGTGCAACAATACTTCAATGTTGCACGCTCCAAATATGTCTATGGCCCAAAGATCTGGGCAGTTTAGAGCAGTGAAGAGACGGGCCAAGCCAAGCAAAGCGAGGTCAGCGAGTTTGCGGCCAAAAAGCTGTCATCATGATTTACGAAGCATCAACGGGCGAGCCTATTGGATTGCTGCATATGTCGCAAGGAGATGTCGTTGGTTTGTCGTCTTCTGAGATTGGCGAGCGAATCCGGCGGGAGGCGACTATGCAAGGCATGCTGGACGATCTGGCTCAGTTGGATGTGAATGAAATCGAGGCGCTGTTAGCTGGTCAAGATCCGGAGCGAGACTTGCTCAGGGAGATGGATGTAATGCAACTCGACACTACGCCAAAGTCAGCTCTGTTGCAAGAAAAGTGGGCACTTCGTAAGTTCAACGAGGTGCTTTCAAGCAAGAACTACGCCTGCGATCTGAATACAGCCGATATCGAACAGTTAGTCACTGGCTTGCGAATCTTCTATGCTTTTGTTCGTAAAATTGACGGTGGCTTCTATGCCCCTGCTTCGTTGATTACCGCTCGAACTGGTGTTTTCCGCTATTTGCTGCGTGTCCGTGACGTAAATATTATCGAGGATCCGCGCTTTGCAAAGGCCAACATGCAATTGAAGGCTACAGCAGCCATGTTCATTAGGCGGCACCGTCAGACAGTTCTGCGCCTTGGAGACAGAGGATCTAGAAAAGCTGCGCCGCTACTTCGATCGAAGTAGCCCGACCATTTTGCAGCAGGAGGTCTACTATGTATTAGCCTTGCAGTTTGGCTTGCGTGGATGCGAATGGTTCCGTAAGCTAACTACGGATTCTATTGAGAGATGCAACATCAATGGGCGACGCGCATTCAGGCTGGCATCAATGGAAACCAAGACTGTTCGAGGAAGTTTATAAGCGCGGACCTCAGAAGATAGGAAGCAGAGTGTGATTGTCGAAACCTTTGAAATAGGATGACCCTAGGAGTGTGTTGAGCTTTACCTGAGCAAGATCCAAGAGGCCAAGAGAAAAGAGGGAGTGTCGAGCTCCGTTGTGATCATACGCTCGTACGTCCCCGAGTACGCGGCTTTGCAGAGGCGTGGTATTTTGCTAAGCAGGTTGTAGGCGTCAAAACTCTTGGGAACATGATGAGTGGCATCTCCAAAGCGGCTAATTTGAGCAAGATTTATACTGGCCACTGTCTAAAAGTCACCCTGGCAACCGAGTTGAGTGCAGCTGGAGTGTCCCTGAGGGATATCAGCGCTGTAGCGGGACACAAAACTGAAACAGCTGCACAAAGGTACATTCGGAACAGCAGAAAGCGTGACGGAGAGATGGCTGGGCTGTCTGTAAGGATCAGTTCCATCGGCGAGGAAAAGAGCGCAAGGATAGAGAGCCCGCACGACTAGGTGCGTGTGCCGACGCCCGGCTCAGAGGTACCGGCTGATGCGTTGCTACCGGAGACCAGTGCTCAGGCCGATGTGCGACAGCAATCATCTACAGCCACGAGGGCTGGAAAATTGATTTACGGTTGTCGAAATTGAATGTGAGCTTTGCCCCAGGACTTGAATTTTGACCATAGAAAAATCGCTCTCAATGAGGAACTGTTTAAATTGAATATCCGCTGTCTAAAACGAATATCTGATGTCTAAATTGAATTTTGCTTTGTCTAATTTGAAAGTCCAACGGAGAGTATAAAAATAGATTGTCGAAAAGGAATTTCGAGTTGTCTAAATTGTATTCAGACTTGTTGAAATTGAGTGGAAAAAGGTGTGCTGCACTGTGCTGGACACCCTGAGACACCACATCACACATCAGGCGCAAAAGGCCACAGCTGGTCCACAATGGCTGGTTTCTGCACCATGCACGACCATGTGACCAACTTCACTAGGGATTTTTTGCCAGCAAAGCCTCCAGGTTGTGCCGCACCTCCCTTACATTACTCACCTGATTTGGCACCTGCAGATTTCTGGCTGCTCCCAATCTCAAAAATATCTCAAAGCCAACATTGGCAGATGCAGGTTTGACACCTTCCCTGAGGTCAAGAGTGCGTTGGAGGGGATCACGAACCCCATAGCTGCTCGCTGGGGCCTTTGATAAAGGCTGGCGAGATGGCAGAGCTGCATTGATAGGAGTGGAGACTTCGAGAAGAGAAAATGCTGTATTTACTCCTAATTTTTTTGTTTATTACAATAGTAATGGCACTTGCTCGATTTTTCTATTTTTCCTTTTTTCGTAAAGGATTTTTGGTCATAAATACATTTACCACTCCGTTTTCAAAAACAGAGTAACCTGGCTCCCTGCGACTGCGCTGCGAAGGTATAGTTTATGACCCCGATATTTGTAACTAGTGCTTTGTGCTAAAAGCTGAGCTACAACCTACATGGCAGCTCGTGCTAAAACGTAATTAACCCAGTGGGAAAACCACTACACCTTTTTCCATTCTATTTTGGCAAACGTGCAATCAAAGTCAAAATCTTTTCATTCAATTCAGACAGTTTATGGTAGTTCTTGGCCGGACGTGCATTCAATTCCGAGAAATGTGCTTTCAAAAGCGACAATTTTCAAACAAAGCAAACAAGCTACTACGAGAAACCGACACTTTGCAATCAATTCAAACAATTTGCAATCAATTCCGACAGTTGGCTATGAATTGGCTTTTTCTGTCCTCCTATCTATGGCTCATACTGCGATATTTCCAATCAATTCCGACAAATTCCGACAACGAGTATGTACTCCAATGGCTTGTCTAAATAGATTGAAATTTGTTTGAAATTTGAGGCTCCTCCACCACCCTCACGCCGTCCAGCAGCCCGAGAGAGAGAGAGAGAGAGAGAGAGAGAGAGAGAGAGAGAGAGAGAGAGAGAGAGAGAGAGAGAGAGAGAGAGAGAGAGAGAGAGAGAGAGAGAGAGAGAGAGAGAGCAGTGCATGATACGTCTTCATTTTTAAGAGGCGATAAAAGTCTCTGCTTAATTTTTTCTGCACATAGGGCTTCTCTAACTTGATTTTGGTTGTTATCATAGACAAATTGTGTCCCCTGCTTTAACATAAAATCTTGAAACCACACTTGCTTAGCTTGAGAATCTGCAGCATCTTTACTTCACCACCCTTGAGCGACAACATGTATGTCAGTTTCAAGCAAAGCCATACGTGCCGTGTTCGATTATGAGTGGAGGCGTGGCACAGTAGCAGAGGAAATTGAAGCCTGTTTGCGTGAGCAACATGGGAGTCTGCCCAGTTATATCGCACCATCATCCGCTGAACTTTCAGTTTCAAAGAAGGCAGAGGTGACTTCGAAGAAAAACCTCGCAGTGGGAGACTCAGGAACTCCACCAGCTAGTGTGTGTGATAGTGTCATAGCGTTCAGAGCCTCATTGATGAGGAATGGCGAGTGACTGCTGCTGAGATAGCAGATGCCTGTGTCATCAGATATGGAAGCGTGCAGTCCATCCTGACGGCCCAGCTGGGAATGTCGAAGGTTTAGGCCGGATGGGTGGCGAAACTCCTGACTGCGGAGATGCAGCGCAATCAGATGCAGGCTTGTCAGCACCCTGCTCCATCTGATGCAGTACCGCCAAGAAAAGTATACATGGGAAATCTGCCAGGCTCATTGCGTGAGGCGAGGCTCATTGAAAAAGGAGAAGCGAAAACGGTAGAAAAGGCGCTGCGTGCCGCGAAAATTGTACGCGTGGGGGGGGGCATTCCCTAAACTCTCTGCGCTTGTTATTTGTTTCGTTATTTGTGCCGTTTAGTGCATTAGACAATTAAAACAATGCAAAGTCGTTACAATTTTGCAGAATCCAATGCACGTAAGTGCATTATTGAACAATTGGTAATGCACAGTCTTCTCATCTTATTTAGAAATTTGCAACGTTGACTTTTATGACGTGGGTGCGCAGCCCCACAGCGTTTTGCGCATTCGGAAGCATAAACATCAGTACGCTCGTATGAGGACATTTCAGAGTAATTTTTTGCGAAAAATGGAATATTCCACTTTTGGGGGCTAATCATGCTGCATCTGTAATGGTTTCCCGGACACACACAACCCGCAACATATAGCTCCTGTACGCCATGAGGCGAAGCTTTTTACTGGCAAAGATTTTCTAAAATGGAATGTTCCACTTTTGGGGGCTAATCATGCTGGGGCTTTCTTGCACATGGTCAAAACCTTTTCCCTTGTGTTTGAAGAAAAAAGCATTGGAATCGACATAAAATTTCGTTATCAACAGTCTCGTGAAAAACCCAATGCATATAGTTCCATAAATAATAAAGTTTATTATTGCATGCGGGGAAATGGGAGACTACAAGAATTTTCCAACTTGAAACCCTTGAAACCCTTGTGTCGCAATGAAATCGCCGTCGGACCCTGAAATTGATCGGCTATGCTATTTTTTCTGTTTGCGTTTGTATATTTTCATAACTCTGTCTATGTGCTGCAATTATAAGTAACTGCAGCTGACGGTTTTATACAGTTTTGGCTGTATAAAACAAATCTGGATTGGGTACTTGTTCCCAGCTTCATTGCGCGCTTTGAATCTGCAGTTGTTTCGCTTAAGTCATTACAATCGCGTCGGTCTTGGCTCAACACTTTAAAACTTGCAGATGCAGGCCGCGCCTTAACTCAAAATATGGATATATCTACCAGCATCTATCACCGAAGGTCTATGGTAGATATGGATCTATCTACCAGCATCTATCACCGAAGGTCTATGGTAGATATGGATCTATCTATCACCGAAGGTCTATGGTAGATATGGATCTATCTATCACCGAAGGTCTATGGTAGATATGGATCTATCTACCAGCATCTATCACCGAAGGTCTATGGTAGATATGGATCTATCTACCAGCATCTATCACCGAAGGTCTATGGTAGATACGGATCTATCTACCAGCATCTATCACCGAAGGTCTATGGTAGATATGGATCTATCTACCAGCATCTATCACCGAAGGTCTATGATAGATACGGATCTATCTACCAGCATCTATCACCGAAGGTCTATGATAGATACGGATCTATCTACCAGCATCTATCACCGAAGGTCTATGGTAGATATGGATCTATCTACCAGCATCTATCACCGAAGATCTATGGTAGATATGGATCTATCTCCGGCAATCCTCTATAGTTTAGGCCAAGCAGAAGGACGCCCGGCAACAGTGCGGAAATATTGCCATCCAGACCATCGTGGATTGGCAAAACTTCATCCGGGACATCTGCGGCCAGTACCTGCAGGACCATCCACTGCAGCTGGGAGGGCCTGGTGTCTACGTTGAAATCGATGAAAGCTACTTCTTCCGCCGCAAGTACCACCAAGGCCAGTATTGGCCAGGCCAATGGGTTCTAGGGATGTTTGAACGGGGTTCTAACGCTGCATGATGGTGGCCATACCGGATCGCAGCGCGGCCAACATCCTGCGCCTTGTGCAGTGGTACGTGTTGCCCGGGACGCGCATCATCACAGACCAGTGGCAGGCGTTTGACGGTAAACCACCGGCTGCACTTCGTGGACCCTAACAACCCGGATGTCCATACTAACACAATTGTATATTGTTAGTGGGCTTTTTACCATAGACCAGACAAATTCTCATCAAGCGGGGGTGCGGGGACGGAGTCCCTGCTGGGGGGTGTGGAAGCCCCCCACATTCTGACCATAGACACATTTTCATCAAGAATAATTTTGTCACAGCTAAGAAAAGAAAAGACGCGCACGAGTGCATTTTGCCATAGACGCACGAGTTTGTGTGTAGGAAAATCATTGTCTTTTGACCATAGACAAAGTCATTCCTGCACGGTTTTCGAGAAACGTTAAGAAGAGATGAAAATTGAGTGGAGAGTTTATAGAAAAGTGTATAAAGCTTATTGACTATGGCGTCTGTAATCGACTCGGCTCTGAATCCTCCATTAATTGATTTTCGCTACGCTACGGTGTCTGGATTAAGTGGCGACGAAATGTTTATTGAAAGTGTGTCCAGCAACTTTGAGAGGACGGGCGACGATTTGACTGCACTGATAGCGGATTGCACGTTCAGCGAGGAATTAGAGAAACTTTTCAGCTCGGATCCGGAAACCTTGTGTAACCTTGACGAATTGGAAAGTCTGGCCGCTCAACTGGAACGCGACAACGAATGTCATTCGACTGTCTCTAAGGAGAAAGCTGTGATCAACCGCTTGACGGCCTGGTTGGCGGAGAATAATTTAAAAGTGGATTACACGACTGCTTCGGTGGAAGAAATTGCCAAATGGGTCCGCTACTTCTATGCGACTCTGCGTAAGTCAGACGGCAGCTTCTATTCGCCGAATACAATCGTAGGAATTCGAGCCGCACTGTTCAGGTACTTTATGAAATTACGTGGCCTCAATATCATCGCTCACGAGGCTTTTCATAGCGCGAATTTGATGGTGAAGAATGTTTGCAATGCGTATTTGAAGTCCGGTGGTCGAGTGCAGCATTACGAAGCCATTGAGTCGGACGACCTTGTCAAGCTTGCTTCTTACTTCGACAGAAGCACTCCAACACGTTTGCAAGAAGAGGTATATTTCAATGTGTTATTTTATTTCGGCAATCGCGGCAGAGAATGGCTACGAGGTCTCACTGTTCGTTCATTCCGAGAGAAGGCCCTATCAAACGGAGCTATGGCGATCGAGTTGCAAGGCAGCACCTCAAAGAATGTAAAAGGCTCGAGTGACATGCGACTCTGCGACGACAATAAACAGGCCTTGATGGTGGCCAAGCCGGAGTCAAGGCACTGTCCAGTTCAGGCCTTCTAGCTTTATTTGTCGAAAATTACTGCCGTACCGGGTTGGAATCAGGAGGACTTCTTTCTGCGTCCGAAACCACGAGTGAATACGGATGGCATCTGGTACACCAAAGTACCAGTTGGAATCAACACTTTGGGGCCGTTGCTCAAGAAGATCTCTTCGAATGCTAACCTGTCCAAGCTGTACACTCCGCATTGTGTGCGACCTACAGTTGTTACGGAGCTGCATGAAGCTGGCTTTTCTGTCGAAAAAAATTGCGAAGGTGACAGGTCACAAGGTGAGCAATTCTTTATTCTTAGTAAGTTTATTGACACATGGACAAGGAATTTATTAAACACCACCTCTATTCACAGAATAGCGCGTCGGTAGAACGATACATCCGGAGAGGCAAGAAGAGGGACTCGATCATGGCAGGGATGAGTGATCAGCTGACAGTCGCTCTAGCTGGAACTATGCCGGCACCAAGTTCTACATTGAGCGAAGCTTGATTACATATTCAGTTGCTTCTAAAAATAAATTGTTAAATCGAATGAATGAATGAATGACTTTCATTCCTGCACGATAAGCTAACGTATGTCAAGTGATTTCTACCATAGACACAGACATTCCTGCACGATAATAAATCGAAAAAATCATTCCTGCACGCTGTGGTCAAACGACAATGTAGGATTCATACATCGATTTTGCGTGCTTAAATGGTCTATGCACGAGTGCGCGCAGCGCACGAGTGCCATAGACCATTTAAGCACAAAAAATCGATGTATGAGTTGCATTGTATTACGTTGGCTTAATACTTTAGATGGCGCGTTAGATGCACGCTCAGTTAATTTGTCTTAACCATAGACAAAAATGCGTGAAAGGCACGCAAGTTGATTGAGTGTTGCGAAGAAGGGAATAAGAAGCTGTTAAATTAAAATCACTTGTGAGAGAATATGGCTGAGCCACCAACTAAAGTCAGACTTCTGAATCTGAGCAAATTTCCGAACGAAATGATTTCCGGCTTGTCCACCAATGAGATTGACGACATTCTGAACGAGCCTGATAATCTACCGGAGTCGGCAATTGATCGAGAAGAGGAGGATCTTCTGGAGGCACTTTTCAAGAAGATACCTGACAAAGAAGCTGAACTACTTGAATTGGAACAGCTCGTTTCCGAAATCGAGGACACCGCTGCTAGTAAAAGTGTGACAAAGGCTACCGAATATTATCTCGGTAAGTTGCAGAGCTTCATGGAGAACCATCCGTCAGTTCAGCGTGATTTGGCGACTTCTACACCGCGCGAGATCGACAGTCTATTGCGATACTTCTATGGCTCACTTCGCAAGAGGAATGGCGAATACTTTGCTCCAGCCACGTTGATTTGTATCCGAGCTGCGCTCTACCGGCATTTCATGTCGACAAGGCGAATCAATATTCTAACTGACGACGCATTCTATGCTTCCAATACGACACTGAAGTCAATGGGTAGAATCTTCATTGCCCGAGGCGGACGCGCCCGACACTTCCAATCGATCGAGCCTGTTGATCTGAAGAGGCTGTCTGACTACTTCGATCGGAAATCTCCAGAGGTGCTACTTCATGAAGTGTACTACAACGTTATTTTCTACTTCGGAAACAGAGGTCGCGAGTGGATCCGTTCACTAAGCGATGATTCCTTTCGATTTGAGACGGATTCCGATGGGATTGAAGTGGTGCGCTTTGTTGCTGGAACAGTAAAGAATGTTGGCAAAGAACTCTCCAGGAACTCGTGTGACGATGTCAAGCAAGCTATTATGAGTGCGTTGCCAGACAGAAGCCGCTGCCCTGTCGAAGCTATGAAGCTCTATTTAGCTAAGCGTGAGCAATCCATTCCATCAAGCAGTTCGGAGACGGCGAAAAGATATTCTTTCTTCTTACTGCCGAAAAAGACTGGTTGGGCGAATAGAGCATGGTACTGCCCGAACAAGGCAATTGGTGTGAATCCTTTGGGCCAGCTGATGACCGTCATTTCAAAGAAGGCGAATTTATCAAAGTCATACACTGCGCACTGCATTCGATCCACGGTAATAAAGGAGCTATCTAACGCAGGTTACAGCGCGTCTGATATCTGCAAAGTCACTGGCCATAAGCAGACGCGAACTGTAGAACGCTACTTACGCTTTGGCTCCAGAAGGGACGGCGAAATGCGAGACATGTCGGTCAGCTTGGCTTCTGCACTACACAAGGATGATTCCATGCAAGACGTGATTATGAAAGACGATCTTCTACCGTCATGAGCCAGTCACTGATTATTTCTGACACGTCGGACGTTGCTGGTGGGACGCCAAGTGATGACGCCAAGAAGAAACCAACTGTGGTTTATAACTTCTACAACACTGTCAACAACTGCACGTTCAATTCTTAGAGTGAGTAATAACAATGAGTAATAATTTTCCCACACTGAACTTCCAAATGCTGAACGCCTTCATTCTCATTAGCTTTCCCTGTCAATGATAGGTAATCGTCTACGCAGTCTACCTTGTTTACACAGTTCCCTGTTATTCGTTCGTTGTACTTGTAGCAGAAGTATACTTATTAAAATATACTCACTTTCCGTGCATTACACGCACGCGTTAGACGCACGCTTGTTGCTTTTACTCAGATAGAAAATTGCCATAGACACCTACATTAGACGCACAGTAAATCGTGCATCTAACGCGCGCCAGCGTGATACAATGGACATAAGAAGCCCGTGTCGGTGCAGCGCTACACTAAGGCTCTTACTCTTGGACAGAATTGCGTTCGCTTAGCAACATAATCTCCGATGGCATGCACCGAGAGACTGATCAACAATTGTAAGTCGCACCTACATCGAGTCTACCATTGCGGGTTTCTACATCCTGCTCCGTTACCAAGAAGATTGGGATCGAATTGGAGAACGGCAGAATTGAACAACCAACTTCGAATGAGAGTAAACAACCAACAGTTGTAATGGAGAAAGATGGCGTAAAACTGTTCATTCTTTAACTATTTGTTGATTGACTGACATTTTGTCGACTGACTAAAAATCGATCTGTTTTTGTTGTTTTCGTTAGATAACAACAGCCTTATCTACCAGAATCAATCACCGTAGCTTTATGGTAGATATGGATCTATCTACCAGCATCTATCACCGAAGGTTTACGGTAGATATGGATCTATCTACCAGCATCTATCACCGAAGGTATATGAAGTATATGGTAGATACGGATCTATCTCCTAGCAGTA
>NIVC01000035.1:55000-75000 GCA_002269645.1 Macrostomum lignano | reverse complement strand
GAGAGTGACTGAATCTATAGAGAGTGACTGAACCTATAGAGAGTGACTGAATCTATAGAGAGTGACTGAATCTATAGAGAGTGACTGAATCTATAGAGAGTGACTGAATCTATAGAGAGTGACTGAATCTATAGAGAGTGACTGAATCTATAGAGAGTGACTGAATCTACAAAGTGATACACAATAGGGAGTGACTGTATAGACTCTAGAGTGACAGACAGTAGAGAGTGACGGTGTAGAGTGACAGACAGTAGAGAGTGACGGTATAGAGTGACAGATAGTAGGGAGTGGCTGTATAGACTCTAGAGTGACAGACAGTAGAGAGTGACGGTGTAGAGTGACAGACAGTAGGGAGTGACGGTACAGAGTAACAGACAGTAGAGAGTGATAGTATAGAGTAACAGACAGTAGGGAGTGACGGTATAGAGTAACAGATAGTAGGGAGTGACGGTATAGAGTGACAGACAGTGGGGAGTGACGGTATAGAGTAACAGATAGTAGGGAGTGACGGTATAGAGTGACAGACAGTGGGGAGTGACGGTATAGAGTGACAGACAGTAGGGAGTGACGGTATAGAGTGACAGACAGTAGGGAGTGACGGTATAGAGTGACAGACAGTAGGGAGTGACGGTATAGAGTAACTGACAGTAGGGAGTGACGGTATAGAGTAACTGACAGTAGGGAGTGACGGTATAGAGTGACAGACAGTAGGGAGTGACGGTATAGAGTAACTGACAGTAGGGAGTGACGGTATAGAGTAACTGACAGTAGGGAGTGACGGTATAGAGTGACAGACAGTAGGGAGTGACGGTATAGAGTAACAGATAGTAGGGAGTGACGGTATAGAGTGACAGACAGTGGGGAGTGACGGTATAGAGTGACAGACAGTAGGGAGTGACGGTATAGAGTGACAGACAGTAGGGAGTGACGGTATAGAGTAACTGACAGTAGGGAGTGACGGTATAGAGTGACAGTACAATGTGACAAGGTGAATTCACTGAAACTGTAAAGTGAAGAGTTAATTATAAAGCGCTATTGGAATCTTGAGCCACCGTCAGTGCTTCACACACTCGCGACTTCATTAAGACTCAACGACCCACATAATAAAAAGTGTGAGAAAGAAGCAATTTAATTGTTTCATTTTTTACTTTCAATGCGAAAACTAACAAATTACTTGTTTCATTGCGACTTGCAGGAAAATTCAGCCTAGGTTACATTCACGGTCTTGTAGTCTGCGCAGTTGCCCGCAGTTGGTTATTTCACCCAAGCTGTTAACAAGTCACAATTAAAACGCTTATTTTATACGTTGGAGCAAGTGGATGGAAAATGAGTCATTTGAATCGAGTTCTGTAACGCTCATTAGCCTTTCCCGGATCACCTAACCCTGATTCAGAGTTTAACTGCCCTCAGTCCGCGCTCAACTACCTTGAGTCAGAGCTCAACTACGAGCTAGAGCTCAACTACCAAGATTCAGGGCTCAACTACCCAGATTCAGGGCTCAACTACCCAGATTCAGGGCTCAACTACCCAGATTCAGGGCTCAACTACCCAGATTCAGGGCTCAACTACCCAGATTCAGGGCTCAACTACCCAGATTCAGGGCTCAAATACCCAAATTCAGGGCTCAACTACCCAGATTCAGGGCTCAACTACCCAGATTCAGGGCTCAACTACCCACATTCAGGGCTCAACTGCCCAGATTCAGGGCTCAACTATATTGAGCCAAAGCTCAGCTTACTCACCTCGCACAGGAGGTGATGTGCAGCCAGCTGCCGTTCCGGCCAGAGTAAGATGGCGTGCAGGTCAGCTCGAACATCTGGATGCTCTGGTCGGGATTCACCGGATCTGCCGCATTCTTAATCTGAAAATCGTTCTCCACACTCTTTATGGCGTACAGTTGCAGCACGGCGCGGCCGCTGCCCGTCGCTCGGACCATCACCTCGCCCCAGGTGTCCGAATCGTCCAATTTGAACAACTGCGGCTCCGTCAGATTGGCACCGTCCAGCACGAACGATCTGGATTTGGCAATGTCGGAGGTTGGCCTAATGTCAATCTGCATCTTGTAGATGTCTCTGTTGAGATCGAGGGTGGCCACCTCTCGCAGTGCACGGACAGCGAACACAGTGTCCTGCGTTGAGATCCAACCGTTTGGCGAATTCTTCGTCTCGGTTAGAAAATTGACAATCTTTGTGATGTTGCTGCGCAGCCTCTTGTCCGTCATTGGCGAGCCAGTTTTAAACAGCACTAGCAAGGCGAAACTGGTCGCTTGCACTGCGAACGCTTCGTTAGGCCACTCGATGCGCGGTTTGATAAGAATTTTTCCCGCCGTGTCCGGCTCTCGGATCAGCGGACGGACCTGTCGGTTAGCCCAGTAGAGGTAATTGTCCGTGCGAGCGGACTCGAGTAGCATTTTCTTGGCCTCGTTGACGATTAGCGAGTTGCCTCCAAAGGTCAAGGCGTAGGACGTCATGGCGAGGCACAAAGAGTTTTTGCTCATCTTTCTGAGATGTCGATTCAAGTAGCCGAGGGCGCGGTTGCTAATAGACTCGGCCAGGCCTGTGAGAGCGGACGGAATTCTGGGATGCTTGGCTGCTATGACAACCAAAGCGGTGAGAGGCACCCGATCAAGAAACTTTCTGTACTTCTTGGAGACGGTTTTGTCGTTGATGTACGCTATGAAATACTTCATGTCCCATCTGATCTCGTCATTAAAGGATCCAAAAAAGTCTTCGTCCTTCGATCTGTCCTGCGTCGCGTTCAGATAAACAAGCAGGCGACCGAAGACGTCCGGGTTTATGAACAGAACTCGGTCCCACTCTGAGAGGGCCGCCTCAGCCAAGGTGAACAGTCCATATGCGGTCAGGAACGCGCTGGTCTCGCCCGAGAATCTCTCTGGAAAGTTGGAGATTCCACCGCTCGCTGGGTCCATGTAGAAGGACAGTCGGGTGTACTGCGTGTTGATGTAGTTCAAAGTCGCGTCCAGGGTCGAAGTCTTCAGCTGGCTAGTCATACTCAGATACTGCAGCATCTGCACATTCCTGTTGATATTGAAGAGGACGCTCTCGGCCGAGCCGACGGGCTTCCACGCCGAGCAGGAGGCGTCGCAAAATGGTTCGGCAGGGCCCAGCGTCGGACCGACGATGTCGCCCGCCACAGTCAGCACCGCAGCCTTAGAGCCGGGCACGAACCGACGCCAGCGCTGATCCGGCTCGACATACGACTGCTCGGGGATGAGGTAGAGATTCTGTGCCATCAGCTCCGAGTTGTCAACCAGATCGAGCAGGATCGGCGTGCTGTACGAGTTGGAGATGCCGTTGATCTGAAACGTGCAAAGTTTCACATTACAGTCACTAGTTAAGTGCCGTTTTTAGGCTCATTGGTTAGAGTCACTAGCCAAGTGGGTCAGCCCATTCACATCAAGCCTCTGCATGTTAGACAATCAATAACCCATTGGGGGATATGAGTGCTGAGATGCCATGTATAGCCTAAGGGTGGATTCAAAGATTCTCAATGAGGAGTTGCCGAGTTGTCAAAGATTTTTTATATGCAAATATGCCGAACTTACTGACACAGGAATCTTCACATTAGAGCACTCGCCTCCAATGAATGAATAAGCGCAAATGGTGACTGTCGTAACTCCCACTTGGCGAGGCAGCACAGGAAAGTACACCGTTCGTTCACTTCCGGCGCTAATGTAGACCAATGTGTTAACGCTGAGATTTGACACCAACTCGGGTGCGTAGCTGTTTACCTGACCGTTCGCCCCGACAGACACAAAGTCGAAGTCTAGACTTCGTTGCAACTCAACAACGGCCTGAAAATTGTATTGATGAAGCTCCAACTTTGCATTTTAAGCGGAACATTTGGACCTGCAACAAATTGATGCGAACAAACCTCAGTCCAGTACTCCCCGCGGTTGAACAGGGCCACGCGTAGTCCGATTTGTTCGCCCAAAACCGCGGTAGGTGGACCCTCCAGCACCATGTAGAATTTTCTAGCCGGGGTGAACCTAGTCGGCGAGCTCTGCACTTGAATACCTTCCGATGGGTGCACCGCGATGGCGCCGATGATCCAGGAGGTCTCCAGCTTGGGTATAGTTGCAGTGTTGATGGACATCTTGCCGTCTGGAAATGGTCTGGAATAAAGAATTAATTGTTATGGATACAAAGCTGATCTTATTGGACAACTGAGAGAGTGTAAAAATACCTGTTTTAGCTTACACTCAGCAGGTTTAAGTTTTCACCTTAAGTGTATACTTAGTAAGCCTTACTGACGGGATGTTTGGGCTCTACCGCAAGTCGACCCACAGGAAGGAAGGTGGCAAGCACTCATGCCCATTCTGCTGACAATAACAACACGGGCACACGCTGACACAAGGTGTACAGCGTGACTTTCTCATTGCCAGACATGCCACACACTTTTTGCCTTGAGGTTTGACTCTCATGATCGCGGATTTCACGACACAAGCCAGTTTTCGGAATCGAACCAGTGTAATTTGGAGCGGGATTCAGATGCTGAGCTAGTCTTACCACCAACTTGTTTTGAGTTTTGTAAAACGAATATTTTCATTCACTGTAACGTTTAAAATAAAAAAATCGTGCAGGCAACAGTAACGCATCTGCAAGTGCACGCTAACATAAAATGACATCAACTATAGCGCCTGCGAGCGTACTTTGAATCAGACACAGACAGCATGCCCTAAACTACGTACTTGACGTAGACGCTCTGCCATAACCAGTTGGCATCGTACAGAAAGTGCCGATACTCCAGCTGAAATTTTGGCTCCACGTATCCCGGCAGACTGGTGAGATCCTCCGACTCGCAGTTGATTTCGTCAACTCCGGTGTCGCAGTCGATTAGACCGTTGCATCGGTGCCGATGACCGTAGCATTCGTCCGGCGAGTCCGAGTAGCAGGGAAACGCCCTGTCCGGGTTTAAAGTTTCGTTGCACGAGTCTGAAATCGAAATAACCCTAGGCTACTGAAAACTGCCCAAATTATGTTGAAAATCATGCAATTTATCTATCTCGCTAATGTATACGACAAAGAAAATCGGCCTTCAATTATTTTTACACGAATCGAGAGTGTAACATACTTCTTTAACGAAGTGTTCCTAGTGGTGCTTTTCTGTGCCTTGGGCGCTGGCCCTCATCATGGGATATGAATCGCACGATCACACCGATAAATATTCGTGCACAAGGCTCAAGCGAGAATTCGAGAAAAGTTAGGCCTTCAAAAATATACTTAATCGTCGTTTTGTTTAATTGATACAGTAGGAACTGCACAGAAAATGAAATGCCATATTTGTATTCAACACGCTTCAGCAGCCAATGACAACTGGCTTGTTCTAATTCTATTTTTTAATCTGGGTCTACGACTACCGGTTTAGAGACAAGCAAAGGTAGACAGTGAATTTTTATGCAGGTGCAGAATACATCCTAATAGGTTTCGGTCATTGCTTACAGTACAGGCAGCTTGACAGATAACTTACGCGAGAACGAAACCATACTGTGGTTGCTGTCCGTAAACATGATCAAACCGGAGAAGTTCATAGTTTTGTTGGCATCGGGGCCCAGAGCAGGTGCTGGGAAATAGCTGGCCTTAGGAATACTGGTCGAGTCGTCGTACCATCGAATTCCCAGAGGCCTCTCCAACTGATTCACGTAGCGAAGCTGTTCATCTAAAAGCTGGCAAATGTTAAACGATTGGTCCGTGAAAATACTGTGAGACAATCAATATCCAGTTACAATACAAAGTAGCAAAAAGTGCAACTTCCACCCTATCCATGGCTCGATAAATGCATAGTGGACATGGACGCAGAGTATCATGTGACTTAGGAGCATCGAGACATGCACTCACCAAAGGACTATAGGTACTTTAATAAACTAACTGTGCCTATACATTTAGGTGTAGTCATTGCTTACTTCTCGCATCCCGTCATATGCAAGTCTTAATAGAGGGAAACAGTTGCAAAATAATTTATTCACTGCATCACTCTGGACCCGAATCTCAGCTACTCCCCGCATCATGCTGCAGAATCACCCTGGACCCGAATCTCAGCTATACTCACCGCATCATGCTCCAGAATCACTCTAAACCCGAACCTCAGCTACTCACCGCATCATGCTCCAGAATCACCCTGGACCCGAATCTCAGCTATACTCACCGCATCATGCTCCAGAATCACTCTAAACCCGAACCTCAGCTACTCACCGCATCATGCTCCAGAATCACCCTGGACCCGAATCTCAGCTACTCACCGCATCATGCTCCAGAATCACCCTGGACCCGAACCTCAGCTACTCACTGCATCATGCTCCAGAATAACCCTGGACCCGAATCTCAGCTATACTCACCGCATCATGCTCCAGAATCACCCTGGACCCGAACCTCAGGTACAAGTCGAAGGGCACAGCTGACAGCAGAGCGAAGGACCCGGGCGCAGCTCCTGACACCCAGCCAGTGACGGTCTTGCCTGACAAATCCGAGCCCTGGCTTATCGTCACGCTAACTGAGCTCAGTCTGAGCAGCTCAACAAAGAAGCTCAGCGAGTCGGTGACCAACTCTCCGTCCTGCTTCATGAAGTAGGCCACAATTCTTGCCACAGGCGCCATCTCCCGTGACAGCGCGATGGAGAAGGTCTTGGACAGCACGCCAGCTGGCATCCTGACGATGTCGCTGAACAGAATGCTGCCACCAGCTTGGATGAGGTAGTGAATCTCAGGGGCATAGTGGGAGGTCCGCACGTTGAACACCATGTAGCGATCCACGGTGGGCCTGGCGGTCGATGTGGTCACTGTGAGATAAGCACCCGTGGCTGAGTAGTGGCGGAAGACGAACTGCTCAGCAGTTCTCGCCATCGAACTGCTCGAGGACTGGAGCACCGCCACCAGCCTGTAGTTGATGCAGCCGCCGTCCGTACGCAGCGTGAAGCGGATCACGGAGTCGTCAGGGACGGGCAGGCCGGACTCGACCCTCACCTGCCTGCCGGTGTTGCAGTAGACGGTGACGTCAACGCGCCTGTGCCTGGGGTCCGGCCTGCGACCGTCTGGCTGGAACACCCACAGCTGCAGTGTGGGGGAAGGGGAGTTTGAGGCTCAGATTCCGAAGACACTTGACCACGCGCACGTGCACAGGGTGTCGGGCATACAATCACGCAGGGTGTACAGGGGCCCTGAATTTCCCACCGGCAGGCAGTGTAACACTGCATTTTTTGGGCTTGCTATCATGGTTGTCAATCGCAGGACAGGCCCCTGGTGAGTTTGTGTGCCCGCGTCACGGACCCAGGAACTTCGGTGCGGAGGTCAAAAGCGTTACACTGAGTCAATCAGCCCCCTAATGGTGCAGCCTTACCAACGCGGTGAACGGAAATCCCGGCTTGAATTGTCGAACGAGTCCGCCCATAAATTTGATGTCGGCAATTTCTCGAAAGATGACGGAGTATGCCGAGCTGGTCTCTTTCGTCAAATACTGCCAGTCAAACACCGTGGCTTCGGCCTTGACTTCGACGTCGCTTGGTCGCGACTGCAGCTGCAGTGACTCCTGGATTTCTTGCATAGTGAACAGGAAGACAGACCGACCGTGAAACTGTAAAAATGTCAGGGAGCAGGAGGAATCAATGGCGATAATTATTTGTTCTTACCTGGGACGCTCGCTACACTCGTATTGGTTTGTTTTGGGAAAGACTGGCTTGTAATCAGTAAGGGTATGATCCCTGTCGTTGAACCCCCAAATGGCGCTATAGACGCACAAATGGCATCCTTGAAACCTCAAATGGCAACTCTGACACTCCTAACGGTTGATGCTAAAGCCCCATGAAACTCAAATTGATCCAAAAAGACTCAAAATGACCTTGGGCTCCCGCAAGCACCTCAAGGTATTTTCTTGGACCCGAAGGACCTAAAGGACTCCCAGAAGGCTCGCGAAGGAGATCTACGCTTGTACTGTACTTGGACCCGAAGGATCCAAAGGACTTCCGCATCGCTCACGAAGGGGATCTCCTTGGTGACGGAGCCCACAGCGGCGCCTCCCCGCCTCCGCAGCTCCAGCCGGATCGTCGCGTTGCCCCTGCAGCCGACGTTGCTGCTGTGGTTCGCCTCCAGGATACCGTAGACGCCAAAGGCGAACTCGGACAGCCGCTGCGGCATTGTCACGTTCACAGAGATCATGCTCCTGACGGTGTTGAACGACACGGTGAACGCCTTCTCGATCGCGAACGTCTCTCTGACGCAGCGGACGCGCCACTCGCCGTGGTTGCTCGTGTCGGGCAGCTGCAGCTCCAGGTCGATGAAGCCGCGAGCGCTGGTCCTCGGCGACAGCCAACGCCGCACGACCAGGCCGCTGGAGTCGGCGACCTCTACGCTGGTGAACAGGCGCTGTCGCACCTGCAGGTTGAACTCGTGCGGAATCACGCGGAAGCGCACGACGTCTCCCATGGCGTAGACGGGCTTGGAGAACTGGATGAAGGCGGAGAACAGCCGCGGGTCCAGCGACAGGGCCGTGCGGTTGCTGAATACGGGGCCGCCGAGAGGGTGCACCGAGCCCTCCACGACTAGGCTGTAGTTGCCATGGGATACGTGCTCTGGAATCTTTTAGTTAAGTGCTTTGTTGGCTTAAATCTACTTGCTTGCATTTGCTATAAAATATCAAATCGGTAGACGACCCCAACTGAAGAAAGACGCCACACTCTCAGTTCTCAGGGTGCGCTTTCGGCTCTGCGGCAAACCAAGGGCGGGAGTCGACCAGCAGGCAGTGTGGATTTTCAAGCAGAATTGCACATTCCGCTGACTCCTGAGCACTGCACGCGGATACCACAGGGTGTGTGTAGTGAACATGTACACACTCTGTGCCTCACGCGTTGGAGGTTGAACCTTATGGGCGTGAATCTCATGATAAGCCCGTCGTTCAGTTTTTGAGTACTTTTTGGTGGGAGACAGTTTCTTGCGCACCTCGGGCAAAACACGACCTTACGATTTAGTTGTCCATGGCTCCTACTACACGTCAACTTACAAGAGTCCCAATAATTCTCGAGCTGGGAGTCACAAAAGTCTCGTTAGCAGACGCAATCTCAGTTTCTTGGAAACCGTCGGATGCCAACCGCATGACCGACAGCCTGATCGACAGACTCTTGTACAGCAGCCGGAATATTGTAGCACTGATGCGCAACTCCTGCCCTGGTCGAAACGTCCTTGGAACGAGTAGCAGGTAGCTTCTGCAGTATGCGGTGGCGGGACACACTTAAGCTGATTTGTTCATGACCTGTGTTCGTGGGCCGAAATTTGACACCCAAAGTGGCAACCCTCCTGACACCCAAAGTGGCAACCCTCCTGACACCCAAAGTGGCAACCCTCCTGACACCCAAGGTGACAATCCTCCTGATAACCAAAGTAACAACCCTCCTGACACCCAAAGTGGGAACCCTCCTGACACCCAAAGTGGCAACCCTCCTGACAACCACCCAAAGTGGCAACCCTCCTGACACCCAAATTGGTGACAACCCTCCTGACACCCAAAGTGGCAACCCTCCTGACACCCAAGGTGACAATCCTCCTGACAACCAAAGTAACAATCCTCCTGACACCCAAAGTAACAACCCTCCTGACACCCAAAGTGGCAACCCTCCTGACATTCAAAGTGACAACCCTCCTGACATCCCCAGTGTCGTACTGCCAGCCCAGAAATGCGCCAGTGTCACCTTCACTCCTACACAGGTGACGCCATGTCACTTTTAGCCAGAATATAGTCAAGTAAAACAAATCGACAGCACATGGATAACATTAGCAGAAGCTTTACTCACGGACTGGGTGACAGTTCAATGGCATTGTTGGGCACAGCGGATGGCACACCTGCGCCAGCGACCGACAGCGCAGGGCATTGGCAGAACAAGCAGCAATAGACAAGAATCGACAGTTGCACATGAAGTCTGCAGGACGAATCCATGCTAATGTCCCCAACAATGTGTACCGAAACTGTTTTTGACTGTGTTTTATGACTCACATGTAATCTTGCGTGTTATTAAGGCTTATTATATGCTGAGCTTGCATGACGTCTGCTGGTACCATGTGGACCAAAAAGAAGCTCAGTCACGATATTGGCGGAAGGACGTGTAAATTCCAAGGCACGTGCTCTCGGAATCGAATAGTTGACGTGTTGACATCGGCACACTTAGCACCTTTATACTGCAGTCTTAATAATTACACCTTATCGTCCACATGCGATGGAATGCGCAGCAAGCTTATATATGGAATCAATGACAAAATCTACTATAGGGTTTATTTCGCCTATATAGATGTAATTGGATAGCTCTCAGCTTTAGTCCTTGGTTTATAATGACTTTTTTTACTCGCGGGTTGAAGGTATATACTCGTACATGTAAAAGTAGCTAATTGGTAAGTATGAAGTAAGAAATTTTGCTACATCTGCAATTACATGTAGGTTGCATTATTGCTTTTGACTCCGATCGCTTAAATTATTCTGGAGAATTTTTATAAATTGTATCGAGAATTGAACTAACTTACTGTACAAGTGTTTCAGCCTCAAGTGGAGGTCAATTTTTAATTAGACATTACTCTCTTCATCAGTGGGTATCGTAGCCTGTAGCTGTTTACTGCATAATTTAGAAGTTGTTACGATTAATATCATGTACTAGCGCATACATGAAAAGAAACATAAACTTTTACTTTATAAGGCGAAGTATGATACAGATTTTCTAAGAAACCATTTGAATAAAAACATGCTCTATTTCCTGGTACCTACCCGTACATTGATTTGATGTACGGATTAAAACATGTTTAAATGAGCTAGATCTGAAACTCAATCATGATTAATTGATGGCCCATGTATGTGTTTGTAAGTTTAAAAAAGTGGAGATGGAATGGAAGAATACTCACGAGCTTTCCAACACGGTAAATGATCAATCGTTGTGCCCAACAATGCCATTGAACTATCACCCAGTCCCTGAGTACAGCTTCTAGTAGTGTTATCCGTGTGTTCTCACTCTCTCAGGTGTGCTAAAGCAAACTTTTCACTCGTTCCTCGGGAGTTGTGAGGAGGGCCAGGCTGAAAGGACACAAAGGACAAGGTGTCGAGCATCGGAGACCGGCAGGAGGCTGATCGATGACCACAGCAATGATGTCGAAAACGACATAATTTTTTCAGCGTCAGTGAGTGTGACTTCGGGTTCCAAGAGTGTGGTGTCAAGCAGGAATCTGGCGCAGCCCGGAAGACCTGAACTACAAAATACCTAATTTTTAGTTTACTTTTATAACAAGTTTTTGTCGTTCAATAAGAACATTTTTGCTATTTTTTTGCGTAGCGCTCTTCATCCCTGTTCTCGCGTTTTCAGTAACCGCATCCTTTTCTCTTATTTTCGTATTACGAACTCCATTAAATGCATTTTTGTCGATTTCATTCAGTCTTTGTTTTTATGACTTTGGGAGGGGTATTGTGCTATCGGCCCTTTTTCTCTGGCGCCATTACCCCAACCCTCCCAGTCTGCCCATCCCCTCTGACATTGATCACCCCACCTCGCACCTCATCCTGCCGTACATTCGCACTTGACCTAAACATGCAGCTGAGCTATTATTAAATATAGTGAAATTGATGCCTAGTGGGATATATCTCCCTCTTTTTTCTCTACCTGGGACGTTCGTTGGCTACTCGCAAACTAAACTAGCATAACAATTGCGAGACAAACTAAATCTGTTATCTGCTACTGAGTGAGTTTCTGTTTAACTACGTAATTGACAAATGACCTTAACTAACAAAAAAACTATTTTTTGGGCTCTGTCGCACCTGTATTGAGCATTAGCATCAGCAGCAGCAGAAGTGTCTGCACACCAACCGCTGAGCATGGTGTCGCTAGCTACCTAGACAGAGCATGCGCATGACAGAGTTAGGACAGAGCATGCCTAATTTAAGAATACAAGCCGAGTCCATGCCATCACCCAGGATAATTTTTTGCATCAAATGTGTCAAGGCTTAAGCGCATAGAAAACGGCCTCAGGAATGACTTCAACCCGAGACAGTTCTGTCTGAATTGGCTCTCAATGTGTCATTTTGATTTCCTACCTAAGAGCAGAGAGTTCAGGATTTAAAGATTTTCTTTAATCTCGGTGATGATGAGTAGTCTGGTTTTGTTCGGGTGCGGCACTGATTCTCTAACACTTTGCAAACTGAAAGCTGAAAACCGCATGCATACGCTCATATTTCATGTCCATATAATCAAATATCAATATTGAAACCGACAGCGAAATTTTAGAAGGCAATTCTATCACTTTTTTCAAACGCTAGCCACACGTTTTGTTACAAGTTTTTCTTCAGAGAACTGCAT
Source organism: Macrostomum lignano (assembly GCA_002269645.1). Lineage (NCBI taxonomy): Eukaryota > Metazoa > Platyhelminthes > Macrostomidae > Macrostomum > Macrostomum lignano. Next base: position 62,670 of record NIVC01000035.1, on the reverse strand, counting down.
CTGGAATTCTGTCAGCTCCCTACAATATACATGTAACTTCGTACGAAAATAATACAGAATAAAAGGATGAAAAATGACCTAACAACTACGTCATGTATCTCGCAGTTCAAACAAAACTCAACAAACCTTAGCTGATTTTTTACCTGTGCAAGTTTCTGTCAGCTCTTAATTAGAAACGTTGCCCCCGCTAAAACAAGCCGCTTTAGGTAACTCTAAATTCATGCATATCCGTATATCCGTATAGTTTAAAAAGTCATACGAAAGGGCCACGAAGCAAATTAGCCAAGCCAAGCAAAATTAACACACAATGTGAGAAGAGGCCGGCTCAAATATAAAAAAGTGGCACAATTGAAGAAATATAGAGCGAATAAATGAAACAACGGAAGCCCACTGTAAAAAGCAACTTAAGTGTTGACAAAACTACAGTGGTAGTATATAGTAGCTATATACCATCAATTCGGCAGGCGAGAGGCCATTCAATCCGGAGCTAGAAATATTAATGAGCCCAGCACGTGGCCGGGCCGGAATCCGCGGGGGGGGGTGCGGAGGAGGAGCGAGCACACTCGAGACCGACGACCAACCCGGAGGAGTGCAGCAACTATACATGTAGGTTAATTTTTTGGTGGATCTACATAATATGTGAGCCAATGCAGACGAAAGAGAGCTGAAAAGACTCGAAGACTGACCTTCGAGATAATCTATGAGGATATTAGGATTAACGGGGATACGAAAAAACGAGTAAATTGTTTTTGAATTGTGAATTGCGTAAATTATCAACCCATACCGGATTTTTATAAGCTATAACAAAAAAATTAAATTTACAGATTTTCATCTTAATGTTAAATTCTGTTTCAAAATGTTTTAAGTTAGAAACTATTATTTTTGTGAATAAATTAATATTAACTAATAAAGTAGTGCGATTTTATTTGTTTCATTAGCTATTTTTAAAGCAAAATTAAAGATTATACTTTTCAATTGGTCCAGGCTCGAGGGTCAAGCCTTGTGTTGTTTAAGGTGACGAACGATAGATAGACGAGGTCTCAGGAAGAGAGGCCTGAGGTTATGTTGGTCCAATTAGATAAGAGTCTAAAAGATCAAAGTCAGATAAGCTTCATACACGTGTACTCGTATTCATATGTACAGACTGTTGCGCCAGCGCCAGCAGTCGCAGTGTTCATGGGCTGCTCCTGCTAACCTAACGTTCGTATAACGATTAGCATATATTCATAGAATCGTGAAGCCAGCCAAGAAGGTAGAAATTATCTAAAAATTTGAATTCGGTTGACTATTTTTAACGCACTAACTCACTCACACTTTTATGAATATGTGTATGAATATGGATATTGGAATATGATTCGTGATTTTCTATATATTTTAATGATAGAATAGAGTAGGCAGTAGACAAGGCATTGTAATCTGTACTGTAGGCTCATTTCTGATTTATAAATTTAAATGTCAATGTCAAAACTCAATTTAGGAAAAGTCAGAATCAATTTTGTTACATCTTTGACTTGCTGAAATATTTTCAAAATGTGCATGCTTTTGGACTTCAAGATTTAAAAATCTAATTGGCCTATCTACCCCATGGCCATATAATATAGATAGCTAGGCCTATACCTATGAGCTCTTGCTTTGTGAGTCTTCAATATTTCAGATAATATTATTCCAATATATATTGGTTGAAAGTAGAGCATAACAGCCATATTGCGGAAGGTTTTCTGTGTACGCTGGACACAGTTTTATTGAATTTTCAATTGTACGCCAACAGATTTTACATGTACGCCAACTTAAAAAATGGTAAAAAAATCAACGAATATTTAAATTTAAATTTAAACTACAAAAAATTAATAACGACATGACGATTGTCGTGACAATTTTGGTAATTAAAATGATTGGTAAATGAGAAAATAGTAGCAGAAGAAATGGTTTTTGAAATAACTTAACACAGAAAAAGCATGAAAAAATTCTTTATATTAATTTCTATGCCAGTCGCCATACACTACACTATACGCCACACTGTACATAGCCAAGAAATATACACTGGTGTATGCCACGGAAATCAAGTGTACGCCGGAATTTTCTGGCATACACCCCATCGCCACCATCCGCAAAATGGCATAACAGTACATGTGAAATGGCTAACTTGACTATTTGGTTGATTCATGCATAAGTATTTTTGGCATATTAAAAACTTATAAAATAAGTATACTACAAGGTAAAATCTAAAAATCAAGGGCAAGTTTTTTGAAAATTCATTTTTTGTCCATTTGAAATCACTAAAGCTGTAAAAAAAATTATTTGAGTTTCAAAAAGTTAGAAACATATATAAAAGCACAAATTATTCACATATAGCCTTAGTTTTAATAAAATGATTTGTTAAAATGCTAAATTGAATTACAACTAAAATAACTCTAATAAAAATGATAGAAAAAGCTCTAATAATATATTTATTAACTTTAAGTAACTTATAATATTATATTCTATAATGCTAGAACATATTTAACATTCTTTTTAAGGGTTTACTTGTTCATCACTTTCATTACTATTGACAACATGTATTTTGTAGAGCTTGTTTGCAATAAATACTTTATTTAGATGTAAGTTTATTATTTAAGCATCCAAATTCCTTTAAGGATTGGATAATCTGTAGGAAACTATATCTAGACTATAGGCATATATTTAAGGGAATTATCAAAACTTTTTGGCATGTTCTTTCATGACCTATATATTTAGCAAAATGAGCAAAAATCATAGATTATATCAAAAGAGCAAAGCCAAAGTAAAAAAAAGAAAAAAAGTGAGATAAAGACAGTTTGGGAAGGAAGAATTATTGATAAATGGATGCTATCACTATTAAAGTTGGGGTGGTTTAGCAAATTTGAATTGCTACCTACATTTGAGTTTGCACAGAAAATCATGCAGTTAAATATAAAAATCTGCCAAGTTTACTCCATCTACCAGGGTCCTCAATTCTAAGGGGAGGGTAGTTGAAGTTATAGATAAATGGTTATAAATTGGGCAGTGTTGGACACCGTTAATGAAAAGCTTAACTTCTGTTAATAACAAAAGCGTTAGCATTAAAACAAAAAAATCTTTACTTATTAACTCTTAATTTCATTAAGTTAACTGAAAGTTAACTGATAATCATTAATAAGTGTTAATCAATTAAAGTCAACACAGAAAATACAGAAATCTTGCACTAATTTCCAAAGCAGACCTTAAAATGCACTGTCTTTGCTTTTTCACCTTTTTAGCAAAACATAGAGGTCATCTAAGCAATTTGCTAGCTAAAAGGTAATAAATAAATAAATAATTGTACATATAATACTACTAAAAGTAAGCATATGGTAAAAGAATTAGCTCAGCTATTTAAAACTTGAAAGCTAATCAGTTAATCATAAAATACAAATAGGAAGGTTTTTTTAGTAGCATTAATAGGCACAGCAGAAAGTTACAAAAGATTGGGAAAGAAGTGAATCAATGCAATCAATGCTTACAAAATTAATGCTAGTTTGAACATGGAAAAAAGCTTTCACTAGTAGCAACCCTACTGCCACTAAAGTAAAAGAAAACAAAAATAGAATAAATACAGTGTGAAAAAACTAAAAAGAAAACAAAAACAAAAATTGCAACTGGGACTATTGAAGTCAAGTAAGACAAATTTTTAGTAAAAATAATTTGTATAGCTACTATAAAAATTTAATAGGTTGCATATAGATGAATATTATAAAATCTGGAATAACGAATGGAACGAAATAACGAAGTCAACGAACTCAGCACCAGGTGCAGATTTGCAGTTCAACGTACAAGGCATCTCGTCAGCAGCACCTGCGGGGCTTACTTACTTACTACTTACTATTGACGGGGGGCGCAGGTGCCGCGAATAGGCCGCGAGGCCCCTATTGCAACCCCAAGGTAAAAGAGCACAAGCATTAACCCTGGGGGTGCGCCCAGTCCCCGCCAGTAGTCGGCAGGTTCGCAGTGGAGGCATCGGCGACCCTCATCCGGCCGTAGTCCCGGACGAAGGTGCGCAGGTCACGGATATTGTCCAGGGTGGTCAGCTCGTCCATCCGCTGGGGGTGGCTGCCGGGCTTGGTTGGTACAGGGAGGGCTGAGTTAGCCTCTCGTAGGCTTGGGGTTTGTTTTAATAGGGTCTCAGTCAGACCAATAGAGGAGAACTTAACGCACACTTGACTTCACGTATAGATCTAGAAAATTTTGAATGGAGGGTACAGATTACTAAGGTACATGTGTATGTATATCAATTATGTGTATTTTCCATATAAAAAATAAGAAACTCAATAAAGGGGTGGGTGCCCTGTGTGCCCCCCCCTTAAATTTGCCACTGACTGACTTTATATATTGTAAATAGGTATAAATTTCTTTTAAAATTCCAATGCATATTTTATTAGTCATAAATTTCTTAAAATACTCAAAGCTGAAGCCACTAGGTCTAGTTAGTTAATTCTAGAAAATCGGCTTAGCTATCTTGTATCATTCTGCTGACTTTTGAGTACACACAAGTGCTCCAATACTGTACATACTGGTAGGCAGGCACTCATACACACGCCCACACAGGCTCAAGGTATTTGGCCACTCACGGATTCAAACCAGGGGTCCTAGCTAGAGTTGTGCTACAGTTTAAAAAAACTGATAATAAAATTATCTTTTTTGTTATTTAGAATATATTCCACTTACCACTTATCAATGCTGTTCAATAAATAGTAAATAAGCTTTATCAATAATCTGTATTTATAGAAGCTGACATGTCAGCTAAATTTGACTTCCGCTATTTACTGTATTTAGGGTTAAAATGAGTGTCTTTTTTCAACTTCTGTTTTTAATGCCGGAGAAATCTTCAATAGGAAACCAGCGAGTCTGAGGGTCCTCTAGAGAAAATACAACCTAGGCAAAGAAATGTCTGGTAAACCGAACGATGCAAGCGAAGTTGTAGTAGCAACTAGCAGCATTAACAGTTACGGGTCCAATCGTTCTTTGACTCACCGAGGCTCAGTGAACTCACCATCCAGCTCGGACTTGCCTGACGACATTGCTGAGGATGCTCAGAGTCAAAATGAGAATTCACAAACTGCATCGTTCCCTGGGACTCGACTGCACTTTGCCAGCTTACTGATTTTTGCATTACTGTTTTACACTGGAGTTATTGCCATAGCATTGGCCACTAGCCAGTACATCTATGCCAGGTGTGAATGGGTTTTCTGCGAAAAAATATTTTTAGTAGTTTTTTAGAAATTCAAACAGACTTTCCTGATTAGTTGAATTTTAATAAATTCTCAGTAATCCCGAAAAATTGCATTTAGTGACTCATAGGTTACAAATCCATGAGATTCCTATCCCAGACCATGAGATTCCAATCCCAGAAAATGAGATTCTAATTCCAGACCGTGAGATTTCAATCCGAAACCATAAGATTCCAACTCCACACTATGAGATTCCAACTCCAGACTATGAGATTCCAATTCCAGACAATGAGATTTCAATCCGAAACCATGAGATTCCAATTCCAGACAATGAGATTTCAATCCGAAACCATGAGATTCCAATTCCAGACAATGAGATTTCAATCCGAAACCATGAGATTCCAATTCCAGACAATGAGATTTCAATCCGAAACCATGAGATTCCAATTCCAGACAATGAGATTTCAATCCGAAACCATGAGATTCCAATTCCAGACAATGAGATTCCAACTCTAGACTATGAGATTCCAAACCCAGACTATGAGATTCCTAACCCAGACCGTGAGATTCCTATTCCTGTTTGTGGGATTTCGCATTTTAATAACAATAATTATTAATAAAATTCTCAAACAAACAGATATGCCGCGGAGGTGGGCATCGAGGACGCTGGCAGGAACACGGACTCATCGCAGTGCAAAGGCGTGTCGAACGCAACTCAAGACCTTCGCAGACGGGCAGCCATTGCGCAAGAGCGCAGCGCCAAGCTCAGTCTGTACACTTCACTGGCGCAGGGCATTCCAAGCCTGTTCTCTGTCTTTCTATTAAGCGCTTTCTCCGATAGGTGGGGCCGCAAAACTTCCATGTTTGTGCCCTGGTGCACCACTTTTGTGTCCTTTGTTATTCACGTGCTTGTGGTGCTGCTGGATCTGCCGCTGGAGTGGCTGATCCTGTCGTCGCTTGTGTCTGGTGAGTGCTTTTAGCTGTCTTCTGGGCCTTCAGTGGATGCCGCTGCCCTCTCCCTCAAGTTTCAGTGGGTGCCGCTGTCCCTTCCTGAAGCTTCAGTGGGTGCCGCTATCCCTTCCTGAAGCTACAGTGCCTTTCTGAAGCTTCAGTGATTGCCAATGCTCCCTTGTCCTGAAGCTTCAATGCCTTCCTAAAGCTTCAGTGGGTGCCGCTGCCCCTCCCCTCCTGAAGCTTCAGTGGGTGCCGCTGCCCCTCCCCTCCTGAAGCTTCAGTGGGTGCCGCTGCCCCTCCTTCATTCCTGAAGCTTCAGTGGGTGCCGCTGCCCCTCCTTCCTGAAGGTTCAGTGGGTGCCGCTGCCCCTCCCTCCTGAAGGTCAGTGGGTGCCGCTGCCCCCTCCCTCCTGAAGCTTCAGTGGTTGTTGCTGCCCCTTCTGAAGCTTCAGTGGGTGCCAAAACACACTGCAGAATGCCGCATATCCCCATCTTTGTCTCACCCACCGAGGCCTGGGCGGCAGCTTCGCCTCCATGCTGGCCTCCGTGTTCGCGATGGTGGCGGACATGACAGCGCCAAGCTCCCGAGCGCTGTACATCGGCATCGCCGAAGCCGTGTTCACCGTCTGCATCAGCGTCTCCGAGCTGACCGTCGGCGTGTGGATTCGAACCCGGGGATTTCGCGAGCCCGTCATCGCATTCGCCGTCGTCATGACGCTCAGCATTGTGCCGTTCCTCTGCTTCGTACCGGAAACCTCGCCTGGAAGTCTTCGCCGACGCCAGTTGGGCATCGTGTCGGCGGAGCCCCTAACCTGGCGTCGGTTCACCGACCTGCTGTCGGGCACAATGCGCCTGTTCAACTCGAACTGGCGGCGAGCAAAAATCCTCATCTCCCTCATTGTTGCATTCTTTTTCTTGTCGTTGTCGTTCTTAGCTTTCGGCGTCAACACGCTGTACCTGCTGGGCCTGCCGTTCTGCTGGAATGCGGAGAAGCTGGGCTACTTCATCGCGGCTAGCTCAGTGGCCGATCAGATAGTCTTCGTCCTGGTGCTGGGCCTGCTCAGGTCCCGGGTGACGGACACCTTCTTGGCTTCGATTGGTTTGGCATCCAGCGCTGTTCAGAACGCGGTGTTCGGGGTGGCCTTCCTGTTCCCGCCGCCCTTCGATGACATCACTCTGTACCTGTGTGAGCACTGATTTGTGTACCTGCTTATCTTAATCTTTTGAGAGCCTAGTTCGATTTAAAACCAACTGGATTTTCTGTTTCTATTTTTTAGCTCGAGTTGCCGGCCTGCTGTCCAAACTGCCGTCCACCATGCTGCGGGCCATGCTGTCCAAGTCTGTCACCGCCACTGAGCAGGGTGAGTCTGTGTGTCTGTCTGTGTGTCTGTCTGTCTGTCTGTCTGTTTGTCTGACTGTCTGTCTGTCTGTCTGTCTGTGTGTCTGTTTGTCTGTCTGTCTGTCTGTCTGTCTGTGTGTGTGTCTGTCTGTCTGTGTGTCTGTCTGTCTGTCTGTC
>NIVC01000035.1:0-52500 GCA_002269645.1 Macrostomum lignano | reverse complement strand
AGTTGAACTTGCGCGAAGATCCCAGCTGCCAGGGCATGCCGCTGCTGTACTCCATGCTGGCTTACTATATGAATCGGGGAGTCGCTAGCGGAGGCCGTGGCGTCAGATTTGGACAGCAGCAGCACGATCGGGAAGAGGATGGAGGGGATTCGTGAGGATTCTAAAGAATTATTAAGTTAATAAATTCACATTCTGTGTGTACATTTACAGCATCAGCAATCAAAGATAGAAAAGTAATGGAAATCTCAGACCGATTTTCGTTTCATGTACTTCAGCTTAAATAGATGAAGCTTTAATAACGGTTTCTCTATGCAGTTGGAGTGACGCGGTTTGAGGGGTTGAGCTACAGATACCCTAGAAGAATAACCAGATATGTGATTCGCAAAAATGCGCTTGTCTACTCTTTTCAGTAGCAAGATTAGTGTTTTTTGTCTTTATAACAGTTTATTTCATTAAATCCTGTTCTACCGACTCCAGACTGAAGTCTGAAGATTGTAGCAGGAAAGCTTAAAAAACCCAAAATCTAGTTCGTGTGCACAGTGGGCAAGTGAGAAAAAGGGTGGCCCCCCAGCCAGGCCGATAAACAACTGCCTTTGACCTCTCTCCTTACTGCTCTTTCATTGGCTGAGCCAGATTAGGCCTTTTCCCAGGCTGATTTTCGTTCGTCTGACTTTGATCTCTCTCCTTACTGCTCTCTCATTGGCTGAGCCAGATTGGGCCTTTTCCCAGGCTGATTTTCGTTCGTCTGACTTTGATCTCTCTTCTTACTGCTCTCTCATTGGCTGAGCCAGATTGGGCCTTTTCCCAGGCTGATTTTCGTTCGTCTGACTTTGATCTCTCTCCTTACTGCTCTCTCATTGGCTGAGCCAGATTGGGCCTTTTCCCAGGCTGATTTTCGTTCGTCTGACTTTGATCTCTCTCTCCTTACTTCTCTCTCATTGGCTGAGCTAGATAGGGCCTTCCCCTAGGCTGAGCTTCGTCCGTCTGGCGTTCATTTGTGTACATCGAATTAAATGCTTGCTCATTCTTAACCCCATATGCTCCTGAGGCGACAAAAAACCCCGAGGAAAGAAAGGAAATTCTAGCTGTTTCATTTCATTTAAATTACGCTCGTAAGTTACACTGAGCAGAAGACAACTTCTGAAAGATCAGTAGGCGCTCTATTTTTCCCTTCTATTGCGAGTGGTATATTTAGTAGTTCTACTAGTATCTGTTATTTTTGCTAGACGATCTGCTTCCATACGAGTATAAGAAATCAATCAATGAGGAAATATTTTTACGCAAGTTTCTAACAAAAATACACTGATGTCTGTTGTAAAGCGGCCCTTTTAAGGGCTGTAGATACATTTCTACAAGACTTAAATGTACTAATTGCATGTAAAATACCTTAGCCTCGTGTCCACACGCTAAGCAGGTCTTAGCCAGCTTTTAGTACTCACTCTTATGCGATTAATCAAATTGAAGCCGTATAGACCCCACTACTTATGGTCTTATGCTAATTACTATTCAACATTCGTTTTTTAACGTATCTTTAATTAGCGTGTGCCAAACTGGATTCTTTTAATTGCTGTATAATTCAGCTCACAACTGCATCTCCGCATAGTGCAAAATGGCTGGTCCTGCAGTATTCTGATGCTGTTTGTTTCTATTGATGTAAAACCCTACCTATGTGATTAATCATTAATTACTGTACAATACATACAAGTTAAGTCATAATAGGCTTTGATAATGCAACTCACGCAAAAGAATAAAATTCATTTTTTGTCCTTGATTTTGATCATGATTTTCTTTTTCAAAATTAAGAAATAAAATTTCATTGCTGGTTTGTGAACTTACTGACCCAATGGTTTGTGAACTTGCTGACCCAATGGTTTGTGAACTCACTGACCCAATGGTTTGTGAACTTGCTGACCCAATGGTTTGTGAACTCACTGACCCAATGGTTTGTGAACTTGCTGACCCAATGGTTTGTGAACTTGCTGACCCAATGGTTTGTGAACTTGCTGACCCAATGGTTTGTGAACTCACTGACCCAATGGTTTGTGACCTCACTGACCCAATGGTTTGTGAACTTGCTGACCCAATGGTTTGTGAACTTGCTGACCCAATGGTTTGTGAACTTGCTGACCCAATGGTTTGTGAACTCACTGACCCAATGGTTTGTGAACTTGCTGACCCAATGGTTTGTGAACTCACTGACCCAATGGTTTGTGACCTCACTGACCCAATGGTTTGTGAACTTACTGACCCAATGGTTTGTGACCTTGCTGACCCAATGGTTTGTGAACTCACTGACCCAATGGTTTGTGAACTTGCTGACCCAATGGTTTGTGAACTTGCTGACCCAATGGTTTGTGAACTTGCTGACCCAATGGTTTGTGACCTCACTGACGCAATGGTTTGTGAACTTGCTGACCCAATGGTTTGTGAATTCACTGACCCAATGGTTTATGACCTCACTGACCCAATGGTTTGTGAACTCACTGACCCAATGGTTTGTGAACTCACTGACCCAATGGTTTGTGAACTCACTGACCCAATGGTTTGTGAAATTTCTGACCCAATGGTTTGTGAACTCACTGACCCAATGGTTTGTGAACTCACTGACCCAATGGTTTGTGAACTCACTGACCCAATGGTTTGTAAAATTTCTGACCCAATGGTTTGTGAACTCACTGACCCAATGGTTTGTGAACTCACTGACCCAATGGTTTGTGAACTCACTGACCCAATGGTTTGTGAAATTTCTGACCCAATGGTTTGTGAACTCACTGACCCAATGGTTTGTGAACTCACTGACCCAATGGTTTGTGACCTCACTGACCCAATGGTTTGTGACCTCACTGACCCAATGGTTTGTGAACTTACTGACCCAATGGTTTGTGACCTTGCTGACCCAATGGTTTGTGACCTCACTGACCCAATGGTTTGTGACCTCACTGACCCAATGGTTTGTGACCTCACTGACCCAATGGTTTGTGACCTCACTGACCCAATGGTTTGTGAACTCACTGACCCAATGGTTTGTGAACTTGCTGACCCAATGGTTTGTGAACTTGCTGACCCAATGGTTTGTGAACTTGCTGACCCAATGGTTTGTAAACTTTCTGACCCAATGGTTTGTGAACTTTCTGACCCAATGGTTTGTGAACTTTCTGACCCAATGGTTTGTGAACTCACTGACCCAATGGTTTGTGAACTCACTGACCCAATGGTTTGTGAACTCACTGACCCAATGGTTTGTGAACTTGCTGACCCAATGGTTTGTGAACTCACTGACCCAATGGTTTGTGAACTTGCTGACCCAATGGTTTGTGACCTCACTGACCCAATGGTTTGTGAACTTACTGACCCAATGGTTTGTGACCTCACTGACCCAATGGTTTGTGACCTCACTGACCCAATGGTTTGTGAACTTACTGACCCAATGGTTTGTGACCTTGCTGACCCAATGGTTTGTGACCTCACTGACCCAATGGTTTGTGACCTCACTGACCCAATGGTTTGTGAACTTGCTGACCCAATGGTTTGTGAACTTGCTGACCCAATGGTTTGTGAACTCACTGACCCAATGGTTTGTGAACTCACTGACCCAATGGTTTGTGACCTCACTGACCCAATGGTTTGTGACCTCACTGACCCAATGGTTTGTGAACTTACTGACCCAATGGTTTGTGACCTTGCTGACCCAATGGTTTGTGACCTCACTGACCCAATGGTTTGTGACCTCACTGACGCAATGGTTTGTGAACTTGCTGACCCAATGGTTTGTGACCTCACTGACCCAATGGTTTGTGACCTCACTGAACCAATGGTTTGTGAACTTACTGACCCAATGGTTTGTGACCTTGCTGACCCAATGGTTTGTGACCTCACTGACCCAATGGTTTGTGACCTCACTGACCCAATGGTTTGTGAACTTGCTGACCCAATGGTTTGTGAACTTGCTGACCCAATGGTTTGTGAACTTAGTGACGTCAAAGTAAAAATGAAATGAGACACTAAACAAGTCAATAAAGTTTTTTAATTTTAGCTGACAAAAAGAAGCAGATGTTTTTTTCAAATCACACGGAGACTGAGAGTTTATTGATAAATAAATTTTTGAGGGTATTCAGGCCATCAGGGCTCGTTTAAGAGTTGCCTAGACAGCAAAGCCTAGTTACTACTTAGAACAGAATGATTCGGACAAACTAGTGTTTGGAAATTCAAAATCGAGCTCACAACACAAAATTAGAGGATTAACGGGCGGTGCAAGTTAAACGACATTAAAGAAATAACAGGCATTCAGTGCAGACTTGGTTTTGGGGAAACAAATTCAGAAAGCGACCGAGTATATTTTGAACATTTATTAATATTTTTCTCTTCTGTCCTACTGACAGTAGTCTGTAGGCATGTTATTTAAATAAATTGTAAAAACAAAAACAAAAATTTTACCCGGATGCTTTCTGGTCTGGATAAAGTTTAATTATAGTATTATCAATAGCCAATAAAAATACAGAATGAAATGACAAAGAAGCTGGAAAATCAGTTTCCAGGGTAACTGTACTCATAGATAAATACAGCTCGTTATGCAGGATAGTTTATGTATCAGACCGGACAACGCAAAAACGCAAATGTTCAACTCACTGCGATGTTCAAACACTACACTAGGAGCGCAACAGCTAATTAACTGATATATCTTAACTGGGGTTGGCGGGGCAGTATTAATTATGAGGCGAAAGAAAATAACATAAAAAACGATGTAAATAAATAACAAAAAACAGACAGATAGCGAGTTAGTGCAGCGAGTATGTATATAAATTGTTTTTTAACAAAGGAGTATTATTGATTATAATCGTAGATACCCGACACCAAAAAATTCCCCAGCAAAAATGTCCGGCTAGGAGGAACTACTTATTTAGTATTAGTAGTATCGTTATATTATTACTGTTTATATTAATATTATTAATGATTAATTAGATGTTGTCGATGTCCACATCGGATTCGTTATCTTCTTCCACTGCCGCCTGCTTGGCCTGCTGCTGCTGGGGCTTCTCCGCCGGCTTGCCAGCAGCGGCTCCGTTAGCTTTTGGCTTCTGCTCTGGCTTCTGCTGCTCCTCCTCCTCCTCTTCATCCTCGTCGCTGGACTCAACGTCGGCAGTTTTCAGCCAGGTGATGAAGGGCTTGGCCAGCTCGTGGATCTGCTTGCTCAGCTTCCGGTCGCCAGTGTGACGCTTGGTTGGCTGAATAAAACAAAATGTGCAGGCAGAGAGGGAGGCATTTAGAAGGATTTGCAGCGTATGAAGGCCAACAGAGGTGATTATATAGGATAAGCTCAGGACTCGTGTAAACAGATCATGGCAGACTCATAGGCCTGGACACTTGAATTGGCGTAATGCTTTCATCATTGCGATTATCCTATGGAGAATGCTTATTGGCATAAAGTCCCCCATCTGCCACCCCAGTTTCTGGGCCAGCCTCCCAGATCCCCAGTTTTTAGGCCAGCCTCCCAGCTCCTCAGTTTCTGGGCCAGCCTCCCAGCTTCTCAGTTTCTGGGCCAGCCTCCCAGAGTGTCAGTTGCTGGGCCACCAGCCTCCCAGATCCTCAGTTGTTGGGCCAGCCTCCCAGATCCTCAGTTGCTGGGCCACCAGCCTCCCAGATCCTCAGTTGCTGGGCCAGCCTCCCAGATCATCAGTTGCTGGGCCAGCCTCCCAGATCATCAGTTGCTGGGCCAGCCTCCCAGATCCTCAGTTACTGGACCACCAGCCTCCCAGATCCTCAGTTGCTGGGCCAGCCCCCTTAGATCCTCAGCTGCTGGGCCACCAGCCTCCCAGATCCTCAGTTACTGGACCACCAGCCTCCCAGATCCTCAGTTGCTGGGCCAGCCCCCCAGATCCTCAGCTGCTGGGCCACCAGCCTCCCAGATCCTCAGTTACTGGACCACCAGCCTCCCAGATCCTCAGTTACTGGACCACCAGCCTCCAGATCCTCAGTTGTTGGGCCACCAGCCTCCCAGATCCTCAGTTGTTGGGCCACCAGCCTCCCAGATCCTCAGTTGTTGGGCCACCAGCCTCCCAGATCCTCAGTTGCTGGGCCGCCCTGCCAGATTAAACCTAAAGAAACCTCTAGCTGCTTTTCCAAGAAACAGCAATAAAAAGAATACGCAAAAATATCTGAAAGTCAATTACCTAGAAGAAACTGCTGAATATTTTACAATTACACAGAGCCTAAAATGCCTTTTTTAGTCTACAGTATACTCGCAGTTGCTTAAAAATGCTTTTAAAAATAGCGAGCGTGCGTCACTAGAGAGAGGTTTTGGCTACAAACCACGTGATTCTAAATTTAACGCAGCAAAATTACACTAAGAGGACAGACAGAACACCAAGCTTATCTCTGACCTAGAATAGGCAGAGAGAGACAAGCACTGGGTTATTTTCATTTTTTTAACTAGTAAAAAAATTAGCAGAGAAATACAGCGCAAACTTGTCTTTTACCCCTTTGTCGGCCCACTCGATCAGGGTCTCCTCGGACAGCAGGTCGGCATTGTAGAAAGCGTTCAATAGATTAGGAATCCGCTTGGCGTCCAGCAGAGCGTCTTTGTAGCGCTGGACAAGCGATTCCACAGCCCCGATAAGATATTTCTGCGAGCGGGGATTGCCATTGGTGAAGGCCAGGAACACGGACCTGTACTTCTTGGTGATGTCGGCGGCCAGGGTGCCGGGGTTGTTCAGCAGCACTTCGGCGACTACAACGACAGCTTTGTCGCGAATGTCCAGCCTGTCGGCCTCTTGAAGCAGCTCCTGCGGTGTGTCCTTGGTGAATCCTGAGGCCAGCTTGTCGCTCAGCATCTTGTGGAAGCTGGGAGGGGGGTAGGAGCCGGATAATGGGATATCTGAACGAGAAGAATTCTCTGTGTAAGCATTGAAATGTAGCCTAGCTCTAATCGGCGATATTGTGACCTCTTAGATTCTGGCGCCATCAGATGCTCATTCTGGCGCCATCAGATGTTCCATCTGGCGCCATCAGATGCATACATGCGCAACAGTCGGCCGAGTCGGCCGATCCGGCCGACCGATTTGGTGGTGAACCAAGGAAGTCGCAAAAATGCCCACCCAAAAAAACCCAAGTAGTAGTACTAAGTAGCTGACGAGGCATTTTAGCCTTATAAGACAGTCATAGTTACTCCTGCCGTTTACCCAAAGTTGCGTTAATTTTGCTTTAGGTTTTTTTACATGTAAGTCGCATTTTTGGCCAAAAACTATGTCGCATTTTTGTTAAAACTAAGTCGCATGGCCGACCGAATTTTGGAGGTTGCGCATGTATGTTCAGATGCTCATTCTGGCGCCATCAAATGCTTATTCTGGCGCCATCAGATGCTCAATCTGGCGCCATCAGATGCTCATTCTGGCGTCATCAGATGCTCATTCTGGCGCCATCAGATGCTCATTCTGGCGTCATCAGATGCTCATTCTGGCGCCATCAGATGCTCAATCTGGCGCCATCAGATGCTCATTCTAGCGCCATCAAATGCTTATTCTGGCGCCATCAGATGCTCATTCTGGCGCCATCAGATGCTCAATCTGGCGCCATCAGATGCTCATTCTAGCGCCATCAAATGCTTATTTTGGCGCCATCAGATGCTCATTCTGGCGCCATTAGATGCTTAATCTGGCGCTATCGGAAACTCATTTTGGCGCCATCGCATACTCAGTCTTGCGCCATCGGAGACTCATTTTGGCGCCATTGGAGACTCATTCTGGCGCCATCAGATGCTTACCTCGTATTCTGGCGCCATTAGATAGGTGCTCAATTTATCCTACTTAACATTTGATAGTTTGAGTCCCTACTATGCATACGCAATTAACAGTTTAAACCCTGCTCAAGCTATATTCCAATATAAATTAATGAACAATCTCAACTGTCAGATAATAACAGCAGCTACACAACCATATTAGGAAATGTTAACTGCAGAGAAAAAAGCTGAGGGAAATATCAGTAGTAAAGCCAGCCAAGTAATAAATCATGGAGTCGAATACTGCTGAAGTGTTTTGTCTCTTGTCGAGACAGGCAATCATCCAGTCAGCTAAAAGCTTGCTCCGAATGGCAAAAAGGCACAGTTAACTGACGCAACCCAGAAATATCAAGATTACTTAAATTTGTTTTATTGGACAACACTTCCGGATAGCAACTAGTAACCATTGCTTCGTATGGTTTAGTTGAAATTATCAAGCTTAGTAGTTAAAAGCATTCGCTACCTGACTGAATTTTGATTTTTTGAGGATTTCCGCATGGGTTGAATTGGGATTTTTTAGATTTTGAAATTGGGAATTTCCGGATTGTGGAAGTGGGATTTCCTGGGTGGTGGGGATTTTCCGGATTGTTGAATTGAGATTTCCCGGGTAGTGGAATTTGGATTTCCCGGGTGGTGGAATTAGGATTTCCCGGGTGGTGGAATTGGGATTTCCCGGATGGTGGAATTGGGATTTCCCGGATGGTGGAATTGAGATTTCCCGGATGGTGGAATTGGGATTTCCCGGATGGTGGAATTGGGATTTCCCGACTGTAGTTTTAGGATTTAGGTTTGTCAAATTGGGATTTTAGCATGTCGAAAATCAGGCTTCTAACAAAATTTTTTTGTTAGAATAAAAATAGCAGAAGCGGCGCTACCGATCAGCCCTATCCTGCGGTGTCAGCTGCAGCAGATCCTCGGTGACAATCAGGCGCCGGATCGATTCCGGCAGCTCTTCGACTCGTTCTTCAACGCCGACGGGGCCGTCTTCCCACTCGCCGTTGTCGCTATCGAATCCGTCGCCGCCAATCTCGTTGCCATCTTCTTCGTCCATCAACTTCTGCTGCTGCTCGTCGTTCTCGTCGCTGTTGCCGGCTTCCGGGCTGCGGTCGGCCTGCTTGTCGGCGCCGGCGCCTCCGCGGCGCTGTTTTTTACCGCCGCCGGCGCCAGACTTGGTGCTAGAGGCCAGGGCCAGTCCGGTCTCGTCTGGCGGATTCTTAATAATGAACTGGGTGGTGCGGCTGTTGTCCACGACGGTGCCAGTGCTGCCGCAGGCCTTGCATTTGGCGTACAGCTCGCCCTGCTTGCCGCGGCTCTTCACAATCAGATCGGTCTCGGGGTTCTCGCACTCCGAGCACAGTACGTAGCTGTTTGATGCGGCGGGGGGGACGGAGCGTTTAGTGTTGCAGATACTGAGGCTTAAAGGCTCTTGGGGAATTACTGAGATGCTAATTAGGTCTCAAGGGGAATTACTGAGATGCTAATTAAGGCTCAAGGGGAATTACTGAGATGCTAATTAGGTCTTCAAGGGGAATTACTAAGATATTAGTTAGGTCTTCAAGTGGAATTACTGAGATGCTAATTAGGTTTCAATGGGAATTACTGAGATGCTAATTAGGTCTTCAAGGGGAATTACTGAGATGCTAATTAGATCTCAAGGGGAATTACTGAGATGCTAATTAGGTCTTCAAGGGGGATTACTGAGATGCTAATTAGGTCTCAAGGGGGATTACTGAGATGCTAATTAGGTCTTCAAGGGGGATTACTGAGATGCTAATTAGGTCTCAAGGGGGATTACTGAGATGCTAATTAGGTCTTCAAGGGGGATTACTGAGATGCTAATTAGGTCTTCAAGGGGAATTACTGAGATGCTAATTAGGTCTCAAGGGGGATTACTGAGATGCTAATTAGGTCTTCAAGGGGGATTACTGAGATGCTAATTAGGTCTCAAGGGGGATTACTGAGATGCTAATTAGGTCTTCAAGGGGGATTACTGAGATGCTAATTAGGTCTCAAGGGGATTACTGAGATGCTAATTAGGTCTTCAAGGGGAATTACTGAGATGCTAATTAGATCTCAAGGGGAATTACTGAGATGCTAATTAGGTCTCAAGGGGGATTACTGAGATGCTAATTAGGTCTTCAAGGGGGATTACTGAGATGCTAATTAGGTCTTCAAGGGGGATTACTGAGATGCTAATTAGGTCTCAAGGGGGATTACTGAGATGCTAATTAGGTCTCAAGGGGAATTACTGAGATGCTAATTAGGTCTTCAAGGGGGATTACTGAGATGCTAATTAGGTCTCAAGGGGGATTACTGAGATGCTAATTAGGTCTTCAAGGGGGATTACTGAGATGCTAATTAAGAATCAAAAGGAATTACAAGCGTGCTAGTCAAAAAATGCTATTTGTTGTACTATTAGGGAATAAAAATGTGAAGGCCGATTTAGTAGGATAACCAAAATAGTTACAACCCCCTCCCTGAACAAGAACAATAATTAAAATCAACAAACCGTTTAATAAAGCCATCTAGAATAGTCTGCAACTTCTCGGCATCGTGGGCCCCATTAACAATATAGCGATCATTCTTCTGGTCGAACTGGGTCTGGGCGCCCAGCTCGGCGCCGAAATATTTAGTTGGATAAATTGGCGGCCTGCAGAGCGCTTTGCCAACCTCGTGCATGTTGACAATGACAGTCTTAATGCCGTTGCCTTTGCCTTCGACTTTCGCAATCAGGCGGGGCATTTTGTAGCGATAAAAGTCGTCGCTAATTTCGCGATTCACGTTAAGAGCCATTGTTTTAAATTGTTATTTTAGTTCCCAACTGTTCAAGTTTTAAATTTGTTTAGTTATTAGTAGTTGTGTTAAAGAGGCTTAAGCTGTCTTTAATAATTATATAAATATAATAAAACTGAAAGTAAATAGTTGAATTAGCAGTTGCGCTGGCTAGTAGCGTATTCGACAGTGTGTACAACGTTGATCCGGTCGCCGTTTTCAGCTAAGCGCATAATCCGCGAATTTTAACGCTTTCTTCCTACAGAACCAGGCGGCTTGAATTGCATGGAGTCCTTTACGTCGGCTGTGTCGGCGCGTCGTGATGGCTGCTGTTGCGGAGATAAACGGCATGCGATTGTGTAATTGTCGAGATTGACAGGTTGCACAGCTGGATGCTGAGTCCAGTTGGTACTGGAAGGGGAGCATTTATGGGGTTCATTGATGTCAGTAACTGTCGACTGTTTAACCAACTAACATATAAACAAACCTAGATGAAAATTTAAGTCTACCTAATATGCAATAATCTAAGTATAAGCTTTCTACGAGCTGTAAAGTCTATTTCAATAACAATTTAAATAATGATGGTGGTAAACATTGTCAACATTTATTATTTAGACAGGTCTAGGAATGGTTACTAAAAAGTTCAATATGCATTAAATAGAACCATGCCAACTATAATGTACTATTTGCATTGTATACTTTATTTTTACAAATATAATAAGTCAAAAAGCAACAAAAATTTAAGGGAGAATTGCCTCCCTTAGGTGTCAATTTTAATGACAAATAAGAAGAGTAATGAGACACAAACTGAGTTTGAATGGCTTTTTACAAGGTTTAGACAGAGAGCACATCAGTCCAAACTTTAAATAGACTAGAAAAAGGGCATTTGAATCTAGGCAACTAGTGGTGAAGGTGGGGTGGTAGAGCTGGCCAACAACAGGGGTACAATTGTACATTGATAGGGCTGACTGTACAGTGGAATTGGACTTTCTAAGAATGCATCAAATTATAATGAACTTGTTTTTTTAACTGGTTCTTCAGTATCAAATATTTGGGCCTATTAGTAGGCCTAGTACAATACAACCAAAAATCTGTTGAGGGGCAGATTCTAAAGGGTAAAGACCCAAGGGGGATGAAAGGTGCAGATCTGTATTGTGGCAAAATGTGCTTGGTCCCCCCACTCTTTGAAAAAATGTAAACATTAAATTGGATAAAATAATTTATAAAACAAATGCATTTGCCAATTTTAGCTTTTGTCAATATCAGTGTCTTTGATTTTTTATGGTAGGCCTAGACATAACTTTATATTTCAAGTTGTTTCTTAATTGGAAGTAAAAAAGCAAAATATTGAAAAAGTAAAATAAGTAGTAAGAATTTTTTATACAAGAATAAATTTACTTATATGAGGGGAAGTCAAAAAGTAATGATATTCAATAATTTTGTTGTAATGCATAAAATATAAGAGGTATTGAACTACAACTGGTTTCATTTGAAAAAAAAAACTATTTTGTTCTTTATTTGACAAAATTTTGGTTCTTCTAAAGTGATTGATATCTGTCTGCATGATGACACTAATCACAGTATACCCTTTCAGCAATGGAAAATTAAAAAATTGAAGCTTGCATAAAATGTGAAGTTTTTTGTAAAACTTGGTTGGAAGCCAGCCAAAATCAATGACGCTTTGAAGGTCTATGGGGACACTGCTCCATTAGATATGACCATTTATTGCTGGATTTAGACTTTCAAGAAAGGCCAAGGGTCCATAAAAGATGCCTAGCAGTCTGGAAAGTCCACATTGCATATTGCTGTGATTGACTAAGTTGCAAAAAATTTTATGAAAAGTTTTTTTTCTATGACTGAATACCATAGACATCAATTTTCAGTGAAATCAAACACAAATTGTCACCAGGATTAGCATTAGTCTGGAAACTTTTGCAACACCCTTCGTACTTAAGCAGGATTGGCGCTTGACCATAGACAATATTGCTGACCAAGTGGGCATCTTTCATGGCAGTGCTCACTCCATTGTGATGGACTGTCTTGGTCTGAGCAAGCTGAGTGCCTGCTGGGTCCCGCAGCTGTTGCTGCTTGAACACTGGGTTCAGCACACTGAATGCGCCATCAACCTGCTGAACTGCTTAAATGCTGATTCAGAAAACTTTTACCTGTGCTTAGTGATCAAGGATGAAACATTGATATTTTAGTAGTACAATCTAAAGTCCAAGGTCCAATCTAAGGAGTGGCTGCCACAAGGTTCAGCGGGCCCCAAGAAGTTCTATACAGAATGGTCTGCAGCGAAGGTCTTGATGACCATCTTTTGGGATGTTGAGGGAGTGGTGATGGTAGACTTCTTGGAAAACCAGAAGACCATCAATGCCACATAATATGAGTTGCTTTTGCAAAAGCTCCACTCCAAACTAGCCAAAAAGTGACTTGGTAAGCTGCACTATATGATTCTCTTTCACCATAACAATGCACCAGCTCATACTTCTTGGCTCTGATGTGAAGCCCTGCAATATTTCCACTAAGAAATCCTCCAGCATCCTCTATTTAGCCCTGATTTGGCTCTTTCGGACTTTTTATTGTTTCCCAAACTGAAGGAAGCAATTAAAGGAGTCCAACATGAGGACAAAGAGGCTGCCAAAAAGGCTACTATACAGTGGCTTGCTGCATAGCCTCCTGAGTTCTACGCGTATGGTCTAGAAAGATGGCGATACCACATGGAGAAGTGCCTAACCTTGAAGGGAGACTCTATAGAAAAGTAGATTCCCATTTGAAGTTTGACACCCATGAGAACAAAATTATCATTACTTTTTTACTTTCCCTTGTAGTATGGCTATGCCAATTTTCATATATTCTTTTCATTATAGTTAGAAATTAGAAACACGAGTTTTATTTAACTCTAAAGTGTCTATATATCCATACGATACAAAAAATGCATCTAAAATAATGAAGATTATAATTACAAAAAATCAAAAACAATAGTTAAAATATAGCTAAGCCTAGGCTAACTAAGTAAAAATAAGGTTTGCAATCCAGAAAACTCATGATCTTAGGAAAACTGTGTAAAACAGTTGTGCAATTTTCATTTAGAAAGAGCAAAGTGTGACAATGTAGTGGCTTTTAAAAAATGATTATATACTGTATTTGGTATATTGGGAAATGTTGTAATAACATTTGCTATAGAATATCTCAGCTTATAAAGCATCTTTCTTTGTGTGTGTCTAAGGTGTCTTTTTAAGCAGACATGCATAAAAACTTCTATATGACTCATATTTTTTTTCAAATATCAAATAGGCTTATCCAATTTGAATATTTGTTCTATCTTTTCTAAATGCCTTGACTTTTATGCCTAATTCTCAGCTACAATATGATTATGAACAAAAGTAGTTAACTAATGTGGCTATTTAGCCCTTCAGCAAAATTTAAGAGCATTATGACAAATTGACTATTGACTATTAACAAATTGACTATTGTTTTGTCTTGACTCTTGTGTCTTTTCCTTTTTATATATATTTCTTTTTCTCCTCTTATTCATTCCTTTTTGTCTGTTTTTTCTATTTTAGCAATCTTTCTTTCTAGTCAAACCTCCTAGTCTCATCTTCTTATTCTCTATTTTTCTTTGATTTAGCACAAATTTATAGGCTTAGGCCTAAACTAAAAAGCATTTTTTTCATGCTAGCATACATGCGCAACTTCTGAAATTACACTGGCCGTGCGACTTAGTTTTCGATAAAAAAATGCGACTTACCTATAAAAGAGCCAAGCAAAAAACTTTAGGTAAACGGCAGGAGTAACTATGACCATATTTTTTAAGCTAAATGCCTCGCCAGCTAATTAGTGCTGCGTGCAGATTTCGCGTTTTTATAACAGCTAGTCAGTATGTCATCTAGTGGCGGCATGAAGCAATTAGTAAATTGTCAGTACAGTGTAGTGAGCATACTACAAAAGTCATGATTCATGAATGTCCAGAAGTAAGTGAAGTGAATACAGTGTGACCTATAGCTCAAGAACGATTTGCTAGACGATTTGGCATGGAAGATGAGAGCCCTGATTCAGATGGCTCATCAGATGCAGAATACGAATCCAGTAGAGATACAAGCTGTGAAAACCCACAGATTTTTAAACCACTGAATTCTAATTCCCGAAACTATTTTTGCATAGATTCTAAATTTGAAGTCATGCTCAAACAAAAACTTGTTAACAGTTAGGAAAAAGGCAAAGATGGGAGTAATGCATGTTAAACTAAGATTTGAGGCCTTTGCAAATTCTCTCCATTCCTCAATCTTCTCATCCTCTTTTTCTTTTCTCTCTCATCCCTTATCCCTTCTCTCTTTCCTCTCCTCTCTCCTCTCTTTCCTCTCCTCTCCTATCTCTTCTGTCTCCTCTCTACATTCTTATCTCTCCTCTCGTCTCTCCATTCCACTCTACTCTCTCATCTTATCTTCCCTCTCGTCTCTCTCCACTCTACTCTCTTTTCTACTCTCTCATCTCTCCTCTCTTCACTCTCCTCTCATCTCCTCTTTATCCTCTCTTCTCTCATCTACTCTCTCCTCTTTCCTCTTTCCTCTCTTCTGATCTCATCCATCATCTATTCTTTCCTCTTTCCTCTCATCTCCTCTTCTCTCTCATCTCTTTTTCCTTCCTCAGCTTTTCTCTCCTTTTCTATCTTTTCTCCCATCGCATCGCTCGCCTCTCCTCTGTTTGCTTATCTCTAATCTTTCTATTCCCTCTACTTTGAAGTAAGAAATTATGCACATATTTTTGCTGAAGATAAGAGGAGAGAAGAGGGCATTGAGGAGAAAGGGTAGAGAGAAAGGGGGAGAAGAGAGGAGAGTAAAAATGAGAGGAGAGAGAAGAGGGAAAAGGGGGAGAGAGAGAAGAGGGGAGGCAAGGTAGAGAAGAAGAGAGAGATGAGAGTTGAAGAGACACCAACCTTGCTACTCGTAGTTAGGAAGTTTCAAAGAACCCAAGGGGCGAGGGCCAGATAGAGGGGCTTCGCGAGCCGGAGTTTGCCGACCCCTGCTCCAGAGTTTAAGAAATCAATGGGAAACTGTTGACGCGGGCTTCTAATTTCAAAGATCTTGTCTGTTGTTGAAGGCTTCTATTCTGTTTTTGCTCTCCTGCCACACTTGCACCTACTACCCCCTGATTGCCTCTGATTGTGACTTACTTCCCTCTTATTGCGACTTAGTTGCTTCTTTTTGCGACTTACCTAATCCTTTTTGCGACTTACCTAATCCTTTTTGCGACTTACTTAATCCTTTTTGCGACTTACCTAATCCTTTTTGCGACTTACCTAATCCTTTTGCGACTTACCTAACCCTTTTGCGACTTACCTAATCCTTTTTGCGACTTACTTAATCCTTTTTGCGACTTACCTAATCCTTTTTGCGACTTATCTAATCCTTTTGCGACTTACCTAATCCTTTTGCAACTTACCTAATCCTTTTTGCGACTTACCTAATCCTTTTGCAACTTACCTAACCTTTTTGCAACTTACCTAAACCTTTTGCGACTTACCTAATCCTTTTGCGACTTAGCTGATCCTTTTGCGACTTACGTGATCCTTTTTGCGACTTACCTAATCCTTTTTAGGACTTACACTCGTACCTAATCCTTTTTGCGACTTACCTGATCCTTTTTGCGACTTAGTTTGCTTCTTTTGCGACTTACCTGATCCTTTTTGCAACTTACCTGATTATTTTTACAACTTAGTTTGCTTCTTTTGCGAATTGTTTTTCTTTTGCTTCACCATTTTCCCTGAACTGCTCTTTCTTTCGCTTTCCTCTTGCCTTTCTTGGTTCTTGTGTTTTTCTGTTTTTTGGTTGACTCAATTTTGCGACTTACCCCTGGTCAGCCACGATTTACGGTGGCCGGATCGGCCAGGTCGGCCAGCAGTTGCGCATGTATGATGCTAGTATAAAATTATACTTATATATTTTTGTTACTTTTCAGAATCCATTAGGTGACTTTTTGTAGCAACATATAACTATACAAAAGAAAAAATAATATTAGGTTAAGTACACAAGAAAGTTAGAACATTACAAGGTCAACAAGTATAGTTAGCTCATGAAATCATTTGCTATTGATTTAGTATTTTGTCTTAATGTAGTTAGTAATTATTAAATCTCTATTGAGATTCCAGGATTGAGAAAAAGATTTTGGAATCAAGGGATTAGGCTTTACAATACTTAGGTCTAGGATATTATTAGGATTAATAATTCTAGGTCTTGGGATTATCTTTGACTAGGATATCCCAATTAGATATTGATAATCCTAGGATTGGTAAGACTAGGATTTTGTCATTTCTAGTAATAAGCCTTGTATTAAATCAGATTGATAGATTGTATAAGAAATAAAACTAGGCCTATTAGTATTAGGAGGCCTAGGCCCTAGTCTATTATAATTATAAATATGGGCCTGTATTAAAAACTGGTATGATACAAGTATTACTAGACTGATTACTAGACTATGTCCTAGATTACTAGACTGATAGGTATTACTACTATTATTAGATATGGTTATAAATATGACATGGTAAAATGATACTTCGACTCATGACAATGACATCTAATATGTATGTACAATATAGCCAGATGCAGGTACAAGGCACAGGCTATAGCTCGAAGCTAAACTGTTTAGTCTGACTTTAGATTAGTACATTACAATTTCATAAGGCAGAAACAGTCTACAATAGCACTTGTATTGTCACGTATTTTAGTAGTAACTTTTGTTGACTTCTTTTAGGCTTTTTTTCATGAACATTGGTTCCAGAACCAGAATTGGTAGGAAAATGAAAAGCTTTGAATCTATTTTATGTTTGTCAGTCTTTATAATTTAATTTTGTCTTTCCTTGACTTTGCTTTGTCTTGGATAGGCCTATGAAAAAAACAGAGTACTAATATATCAATAATAAAAAATTGACAATTTCAAATAGGCCTATATTTTATTGTTAAAGTGTAAACGTGACAATGGATCAAGAAAATTTCTTGAACTGAATTCCAAAATCGGATCAGGGGCCCATGCTATAGAATCAGGAGTTAGGAGTTAGGAGCTAGGACTCAAGAGTACTCTTGACAAGGAGTGGTTGAATTTTGTGTACTATAGATTTCAGAAGTTAAGAGTTAGGAGCTAGGAGTTCTTGCAAGGAGTGCAGCCTAGGAGTCAGGGTGTGTTCAAGAAGTGTTGCGCAATTGTTTAAGGATGATAGAGAGTTGTGTGCTATATCACATCACAATCCTAACTTTACAGTCCTTAAGGATTGAATCTTAGGAGTGAAAATGCAAATTGCTCAAAAATATCATTTGTGAGAGCCATCACTGCACGCAAAGAGGTTCTCTTTAGTGCATTTAGTACAACCATAACAAGAATGCGAAGATTGCTATGTGGCAAGACGTGATATTGGAATGCCATGAAAAGTTTGGCTTTGACCCAACTCCGCAAGGAAAGGACTAGCAATATGTCCATGATGACAAAGTAGGCCCCCCTATGGGGAAATATGAAGAGCAAAGGAAAAATTGTCGACGGCGTCTATCATTGACTCCTTCCTTATCAGAATCCGATTCGCTGTCTGAAAACATTATAATCCTAGCTTGTCTAAGAGTGAAAATTGGCCCTTGAACTCTTGCTTAGTACTAGTAGTCAAGAGTTAGGAGCGAAATTTTCTCATTCTATAGGACACACGCTCCTAGAATCATTCCTAAAAGCCAAATCCTAGCTCCTAGCTCCTAGACTTCCTCTCCTAATTCTATAGCATGCCACGGACCTTAATGAGTTCTCCTAAATTCACCCAGGAGTCTCCTAAAGACCTAACGTCCTTAAGGAGCCTCCTAGCTCTTAAAATTTACTCTTGATTCTATAGCACAGAAAAGCCAGCTAGGAGCTAGGAGTTAGGACACTCTTAAGGATTTAGGAGTTAAAGAGTATTCTATAGCACGGGCCCCAGGGTTCTGGAACCGATTCTGAAAACGGAACAGACAATATGAAAAGCTTCGAAACGATTCTGGTTCGATAATATGAAAGAGCAAGACAGTTTAAAAAGTTGCGCAAAAATCATGTATAAAACAAACTACTGAATCAAATACCATCAAAAAAGTTGACTGCCTATTTAGCTCTACCTGGTTTTTTTGAGACGTTCATGAAACTTTGTAGCAGACACCGCTGTACGTACGTTAAAATATAATCAAATTTATTTAAACGGCAGTCTGCCGTACACGCGTGGCCGCCGATCATACGCGATCTCTATTTTGTCATGCTAGTTATCGCCAACACCAATTAGTATTATTGAGACAACTTAAACTTTTACTCTACGGTTTGTCAATGAAATTTTGTTTTCAATTCTTTCGAGAAAAACCATTGCAGGAGAGAGGCAATTAATTTCTGTCACAACTCCAAACTACATGTAACTAAAATTCCACTATAATGTTTAAAAATTGGAATCTTCACTCGTGCAGTCTTTATTTTATCTCACACAGTGAAAAACATAAACAAGAGGATATTTGCACAATTTAAGGATAATCTATCCGTGAGATTCTGTCTGGGACAAATCGACAATCTGCATGACAAATGTAAATCCATTAAGAGTTTGATGGGCTACTACCTTACTACTGACGGCAAACTCCGGATCGGAAAATATGACATTATACATGTTTTCCGATCATATTACATCGGATCGTAATGTAAATTAACTTTCCGACTTTACTAATACATGCCCCTAAAATCCTTAATTTTTTCTCAACATTTGGCATGCGCATAGCTGTCTAATTGGCTTTACTCATGCAATCTCACCCCAATCTCAATTATCGTAAGATTACTCTTAACATGTACATCTCACCCTCAATTAATTGTCTGACAAAGTTGTAGTTTTACTTATTTTCTTACTTCATATTCTTAAATGCCAAATTTATTGCTATATTTCTTTTGTCTATTTCTTTAATACCGTTTATAGTCTCATGTGTATGTGTACTCTAGCTGTAGCATATAAAATGGTGTACATGCAGAGTACTATGCTACGCTCGTATAGTTTTGTTAAATTCGGTGCCATTTTCTGGCAAAAATTTGAGATAAGAAATTGCTTGTAACTGTTACAAGCAGCAGCTATTGTATAATATTTGAATAGAGTTCCATTCAAATCCACGTAAATCCCAACTGATATTCAAGGTTTAGACATACATGTATACACGTAACAAGCTGCATGTCTCTTTTCCTTTTTATTTTTCATCCATGGTACCTGTGTAGTGTGAGCATCTTTGCGTGTATTTTGTTGTAAATTGACTGCATTAGTTTCTATATTGTTATTGAATTGTTATTTTGCTTTAGTTTAGTCATGCGTTTTTTGTGTACTTTTTCCTTGTTAGTTGGAATCAATTTTGCGTAAACAGGTTAGAGTTAGACGCAATTTTGTGACTCAGCGGAGGGTTGAGTTTTTCTGCGAGCCCCAGCTTTGCGCGGTCAGCCAATCAGAACCGGCCTGGACCCTGGCACGCGGCAAGTTTCAATTCTACCCGGCGCCGCGGGCACAGTGCAAATCGGCTTAAGCAAGCGGCCGGCCAGACGACCACCACCCGGCTTGAGGGGGTTTTGAGGGGTTGTGACTCTGACTATATATGAAAGTGTATCTGGCAATCGGATCTCACTTCTCTCCTCTCTTTCCCCGGTTTTGTCTTGTCCAGCTTCCCGGCCGGTGGCCCGATTTCTCCCCTCTTGTTGGTTCGCGCTTTGAGGCGCCTGAATTCATCACCCCGGTCCGTGTTTTGTTCCCCGCCCAACCGCTTTAGTCTTATAGCGGAACGATTCGGCATCCTTGTCTGACGTCGTCGCTATCAAGCACGGTTAGATAGAGACTGTCGGATCTGATCAAGTACGCGGCCTCGACCCCGAGGGCCTCAGTGTTACACTGAAGGGCAGTGCCGATAGAATTTAGTCGGTACTCCGTTGAACGGTCGATTCGGCAGGGCTCTCGTTTGAGAGTAGGTTCTGGCTTAGGCCAGGGGTTAGGAGTCTTTCTCCGTGGTCCTGTGTTCGGTGCCTCCTTCTTCTTCTTCAAGCTGAGATCCGCTTGTCAGTGCGTAATATAATCATTATTATTAATCGTTATTATTCGTTATCATCAGTCTAATTATCTGCGTCGCGAATTGCTTGAATCTTGTAACTCGAAATAATCAAATTAAATCGTCTAGCCAATTATCAGTTGTATCACATAGGATTATCACTCTCTAAATCTTCCGGTTTGTGTTCCCTCGTGTTCTTTATTTTCTTGTACTGTACCTGCGGCTATTGGAGAAGACTGGTAGAACTCGCCGACCGGCGATAGGCGATTAGGATTAATAGCTTTAAAATCTCCGAACGCTCCAAGTAGGTTTGTCTAGGGCCTAAATAATTGCTCACCGTGCATGCTATTATCTAATTGCCTATTTATCACACCTGCAATCGAGTAGTACTCGCAGAGAGCAAGGCACCCACTGTACGAATTATCAACACATTCCAGCGTCTAAAATTCCTCAGCTCCCACTCCAGCATAAGCTGCTTATCGATATGCCTGTGCAGGGTAAAAAACTTAAACGCAAACTTTCGCGAGCAATTTTTTAAGTTACCTAAACTAGTAGGCGATACAATTTTGAGTTTACTAATAACATGCGCTTTCATTTTTTATATTGCACACTTTAAAATATATTTCAGCTGATTCAAGTGTACAAATGGTAACATAAATTACAGATAGTTGTCGCGGTTATAACAAACACATTTAGTAACGCATATATATAGATTTTCAATTTGTTAAAATCAAAACATGTGCTACTTTTACAGCACTTACAGTAAATAGGTTGCACAATTCTTCATGGGGACCGAAAAGATTATAGTATTTTAGTAAGTAGCACTTGTACAGCATATCACTATTTTATCTACGACAAGTCACAGCTTTTTCATTTAGATACATGACTCAAAAGTGCACAAAGCCTTGCAAACGTAATAGTTGCTTTAACAGCGTGTAAGCTAGCCTCACCCTGTTTTCAGCTGGGGAATTGAAGAGCGGGAAGAATGAACGTAACGTTCTATACGAGGTCTATAGTTAAGGTCTATACGAGCGTAAGGCAACATCTAGGCCCTGGACACCACACTCCTTCCTCCCTTATTTCATAGTCCTGTCTTAACTGGTACCGCGGGATCCAGGTTGTATACAGAAGGCAAAAGTTGCTTTGCCTCGACAAGAGTTTTGAGTTGCAAATCCTTCCTGTGGAACCCCACGAAATAGTTGATCTGCTGTTCCTATTTGCAAGTACGAGGGTCACTCCGAAAGTTTTTGCGTTCGACCACTTCCCCGCAAGCCAGCGCCGTAAAATTGCACCAAACCTTAATTCCAGAAGTTTTCAACTTGCATATAAAAATTCAAGTGCCCAGCTTTAAGAGAAGCAACGCAATCTGCAATTGAAATTCAGTTTTCAGCCGCCTGCCAGCCATGGCCGCCGAACTGTCGAGGCGCGACATCCGCGCCATAATTTTCTACAACTTCAAGCGCGGCCTCACGACGCAGCAATGCCACGAGGAGATGCAGGCAGCTCTGGGAGATTCTGCGCCTTCGATCCGCACCATCCAGAACTGGTACCGCGACCTTCGGGCTGGACGGTGCAGCCTGGACGACGACGACCGAGAAGGACGTCCTGCGACAGCAACGACTGGAGAAAACGTCGAGCTGGCACGCAGCCTGATCGAAGAGGATCGGCGTGTGACCCACGTGCAATTGGAGCAGCAGCTGGGCATTGGATCCGGGCAAGTGCAGAAGATTTTGCACGAACACCTTGGCGTACGGCGACTGTGCGCTCGTTGGGTGCCGCATTTGCTGACGCAGCAGCAGAAGGATGAACGCGTGCGGTGGTGCCGCCAGATGCTCGCTGACTTCCAGGACAGCGCCGCACGTGGTGTTTTCGACGTCGTGACGGGCGACGAAACCTGGGTGTTCCAGCACGACCCCGAGACGAAGCGCCAGTCGTCGGTGTGGTGCTTCTTTGGCGAGGAGTCACCAACGAAGGTTCGCCGCTCCAGGAGCGTCGGCAAAGCCATGGTCGCCAGCTTCTTCGGCAGATCAGGCCACGTGGCGACTGTGGTGCTGGACGGGCAGCGAACAGTGACGGCGGAGTGGTACGTCACAGTCTGCCTGCCGCAGGTGCTGCAGGCGTGGCAGGAGCGGCGTCCCAAACGCGGAATCCGCGGCCTTCGCCTGCACCACGACAACGCGAGTTCGCACACGGCGCAGCGAACCATCACGTTCTTGGCCGAAAATCATGTTTCCGTGGTCGGACACCCGCCCTACTCGCCCGACCTGGCTCCGTGTGATTTTTTTCTGTTTCCGAAGGTGAAGGCCGGGCTTCGTGGACAGAGATTTCCCACGGTTGAGGACGCGATTCGTGCGTACAGGGACGGTGTGGATGCACTGACAAAACAGGACTGGGCTGCGGCCTTTGAGCAGTGGTTTGAGCGAATGCGAAAGTGTGTGTGCGCGCAGGGCAACTACTTTGAACAGATGTGAGGGGGTTGAGCTCTGGCGAAAGCTGAAAGCGGTCGAACGCAAAAACTTTCGGAGTGACCCTCGTATCGCTGTCCCGTAATAACTACCATAATGTCCCATAAGGTTGAGCTATCTGTACATTCATTCCTCAGTGTTTTTCATACAATCCAATATACTATAATCTGCGCAGCTCAAGAGGAACATATATAACTACTCGCATCACGAGCAGTAGTGCATCTGATACTATATTGCTAATTAGTGCCTGTTGTCATGAGTACGGCTTCAGTTATTCGTCACAAAAACTTGCAGAATCAATTATCTATACGTAGTAAAATCCTGAGGTTAACAGATAAATCTCAATGAGAGTTAAGCAGTGATATTTTTAAAATAATAAAGTAGCTAGAAAACTACACGCAAACTTTACAGTCACAGATGAAAAATACAGTTTGATCAGAAACTATACAAACACGGTATGATATAGTAAACACAATATAGTAAACATTGCTATCAGGGCAAACCGGAAAGTTCCTGCTAAAGAAATCACAACGATCAACTTTATTTTAACTCCACTTTGTTGGAGAACTTTTTTAGTTGGCAAGAAGTTGCTTTGGGATAAAACCAAGCACCTCCCAGCCCAGCTAAATGTCTAAATAAATTTCTAAATATTAAGAGAAACACAGCCAAAAGTATGAGCAACTTGAGCCAAGAACTTTCCGGATGACCTGATACACAATATTATAGTTTAAGCACACACATTTTCAAAGTTAATTAGCGATAGAATCGCATTAAAAAACAGATGAGAATGATGTTTTGCTGAATAAAGGGCAACAAAAATTCTTACAAACTTGATCCTTTCGATACAAATGGATAACTTATAAAGATGAAAAAGGCCATTTGAAAACAGAGAATATTTTTGAGTGGGCCAGTAAATCACTGCAATACAAAAAACAAATATTTTGTACATCACCTGCACACCAGCCTACACACAGATAACAGATAGAAAACTTCCTAAAAATATTCTTTTCTCATTGAAAGCGCGCGCTTTGATCTGGATAATAATAATACAGGATAATACGAGTAATAGATGAAAAACGGAGACAATACCACTGGAATCGGTTTAGTAGTGCAGTGAGGATTTAAAGCGTGATAGATTTGAACAAACCAAAAATTCCAGAGAAATCAAAGAGCTTTAAGCTACTGACTATATCAGGACGTGATTCAACAATTTTTTATGTACTCAGGTTGCTTGAATACGGGCCTTTTGAATTTACATTTTCAAGCCACGGCGAAAGACGCATTTTGTAATAGTAAACTCATTTTTTATACAATTGCTTGGGATTGTTGCATCATAGCACAGATAATAGACTAACGAGATATGTAAATCGCAAACATGCGCTAATCTATGATAGTTACGAGCTAAATTATGGTTTACCGACTCTAAGACTGAAGATTGCAGCAAAACTTGAAAAACCCTAGTCCAGCAGCAAGAAAGAGAGAAAAGGGGTGGCGCACCAGCCCCCCCCGCCATACCGATAAACAGTTTGGCTGTCTTCTTGCCCGCTTGTGCTCAACTTTAACATCTCTCCTTAGTGCTCGCTCATTGGCTGAGCTAGATTGGGCCTTTCCCCAGGCTTCGTCCGTCTGACTTTGACCTCTCTCCTCACTGCTCGCTCATTGGCTGAGCTAGATTGGGCCTTTCCCCAGGCTTCGTCCGTCTGACTTTGACCTCTCTCCTCACTGCTCGCTCATTGGCTGAGCTAGATTGGGCCTTTCCCCAGGCTTCGTCCGTCTGACTTTGACCTCTCTCCTCACTGCTCGCTTATTGGCTGAGCTAGATTGGGCCTGCCCCCACCCCCTAGGCCGAATTTCGTCCGTCTAGCGTTCACTTGTGTACATCGAATTAAATGCTTGTCATTTCTTAAGTTTGTATGCTCTTGAAACCGCAAACCCAGGAGAAAGGAAAGGAAATTTTAGCTACCTCATTAAATTCAAGTTACATAGTGCAGACAAACTACTGAAAATGAGTAGACGCTCTACTATTTTCAATCTTGTATGTGATTGACACATCTAGTTATTCTA
This sequence comes from Macrostomum lignano, assembly GCA_002269645.1. Lineage (NCBI taxonomy): Eukaryota > Metazoa > Platyhelminthes > Macrostomidae > Macrostomum > Macrostomum lignano. Next base: position 27,376 of record NIVC01000035.1, on the reverse strand, counting down.
AAAAAATCTGTGCATCATAAAAAAAATAATTAAGTAAGAATTAGTCGTCATTTAGTAAAACTAGTAAACTACTAACTAAAGTAAGTAGTATCAAGAGTATACATTTTTATCAATATTTCCAATACAGTCGAAAGATAATCTTTATCTTTAGTTAAAAAAAACTCCTTTATCGTTCAATTTTTTTTCAAAACAAACAAAATCAGGCAGCCGATTGGACGCATTTATCGCACACTCGGACGCTGCTCTCCCAGCCTCTGGATGGCACTGGGGCGCGGCCGCGCGAGCAGGCGTCGCAAACGCCAAGACCGCAGAGCCGGCAATGATGCAGAGGCACCGGCAAGCCAGTTGGCGGATTGAATTCAGTCCGGCAGACAGCGCAGCGTACAGCCAGGTGATCCGGCTGCCAATAGCTCGGCCTGGCGTAGCTTTTTATAGCCCCAGCAGCCCCGGTGATGACGGCTGTGCAGGCGGTGGACACGAGCTCGCTGTACTGTCTGAGGCGGGTGCCGTCGTCCGGAGCCACCAGCGGGCCCTGGTCAGGCGATCTATCAGCACAGTCGATGCAAACTCGAACTGGATCCGGCCCGTAGCCAATCACCGGGACTCGGCGGCTGCTGCACGGGTCACAGAATCCCTGCGGATGCAGAAAACACCGGTATACCTGATTTCTGGACGGTATGCTAGTAGTCTTTGAGGCTTAGCCTGATGGCCCAGGCTCCATTCCAAGTGCAGTCACATTAACTTTGGTTCTAAATTGGAACCTCGGTTTGGCTCTGCTCGCGCAATTAACGGCCTTGAAGGCCAATTTCTAAGGCACAGTGAGGTGTACATGCCTAACGTCAGGGCCGCTGTGCACTCCTGTGAGTGTGTGCCTGCTCAGGGGAGTCGGCGGAATTGGCAGTAATGCCTGACAATGTCGCTTAAAGTGCGCCAGGGTGCACACAGCCCCCAGTTTAAAAGTTGTAACTTATGTAGCAAACAAACAAAATTAAATGTGTTGGAGCGAGTGTGTTGTGTAGATTTGAATTGGGTCGGAGTGACTTGATATTGCAGGTACCAGTAAGTTTGAATGAAATTCACACATGAGTCGTAGCCTAATCACTCGGAATAATTTGTACCCTTGAGCAAGACACTTAACTCCGCATTGCTTCAGTTCACCTAGCTGTAAAATGGGTGCCAGCATTAGCTGGGGTAATTGAGGGTGTGTGTGGCGACCCCCCCCCGTCCTTGGATTGAACAGCCGTACGCAGCCTTCAGATGCGCCGCGCAATAGCTGCGGCTGAGCTGTCGGTTGCACACCTGGCCCTATTGGGACAGGTATCATCAATTATATGATTATTTATATTACTAATATGACAGTTTCAAAGCAACGCACTCACCTGGCCGCAAGCTCTGCAGTGGTGCTTACTAGGAGCCCCAATGCCAGCCAAATCAGTTTGGCATCTTTTGCACTCCTTAATGGTAGAATTGGGCACCCATTTAGCCGGAGCGATGCTGTCGGAAATGTAGTCGGCCACCGCTCGGGTGGGGAGAGCGGCGCCAGCTACGGCGCTAACTGTGCCGAATGCGTAAGAGACGCCTTCTAGTAAGCGCTGACCAGCGTTTAGCGAGCTCTGCAGATCCGGCGTGGCCTGGTGACGGACAGTTTTATGATGGTTTGAAACAGTGAAGCAATCATCAGGCTATATCTGGGTACTTAAGTGGCTACATTGGAGCGGATGGATCTGTTGATTGGAGTAAATAGATCTGTGGATTGGAGTGGCTAGATCTGTAGATTGGAGTAGATAGATATGTGGATTGAAGTGGCTAGATCTGTAGATTGCAGTGACTAGATCTGTAGATTGGAGTGGATAGATCTGTGGATTGGAGTGGCTAGATCTGTAGATTGCAGTGGCTAGATCTGTAGATTGGAGTAGATAGATATGTGGATTGAAGTGGCTAGATCTGTAGATTGCAGTGGCTAGATCTGTAGATTGCAGTGGCTAGATCTGTAGATTGGAGTGGCTAGATCTGTAGATTGGAGTGGCTAGATCTGTAGATTGGAGTAAATAGATCTGTGGATTGGAGTGGCTAGATTTGTAGATTGGAGTGGCTAGATCTGTAGATTGGAGTGGCTAGATCTGTAGATTGGAGTGGCTAGATCTGTAGATTGGAGTGGCTAGCTCTGAGGAGAGGGCATTAAAAAGGATGGTAAAAAGAGGCTGCATGAGCAGAGCACAAAAGTGTAGAATTAAAAAGCGAACATAACTTCAACAAAACAGAAAAAATGCAGCAATTATAATGATATTGAAAATGTCAATAATGCATCAATCTGTTTCATTTAAACTAACCAATTAGTTGCGGAATAAAATCGCCTAATCTGTTGTTATTTGTTATTTTAAGCGCAGAAAAAGTTTCTAAATTTAAATCAAACGCTCCGCGTAAAAAATTTCAAACCAAAATTTGTGCGCTAAAAGCAACTCAAATGCAAAGCAAGACGAACTAAAAAGTGAAGGGTTACCGATGCCTCAGTCTGTAAGTGGGATAGTAATCACAAAACAAATGAAATATAAGCTCTGTCAAATACTATTTTAATAAATAAATGTTTGTCTTTTTTCCAGTTGTTACTGATGCAAATCTCACCTTAAACATGAAGCTAAACTAATTTAGAAATGCGTATTGATATAGTGTACTTTTGAAGGTGGTTAAGGAATAATTCAGAAGTTGGATTGCATAATGGAGTAAAAAGAGATAAAATTAAATGTAATTTAAAGGGTGTGCTTCAATGTACTTTAAGGAGTGCGTAAAATTATATAAGCCAAGTGTACTATTAGTAAGTACTTAAATGTACACTGAATGTACTTTTAATTACTTGTTAAATGTAACTTTGAAATACTGGCTAATATACTTTGCTATTCTTGCTAAATGTACTTTAAAATACTTGCCTAATGTACTTTGAAATAATTGCCGAATGTACTTTAAATACTAGCCTATATACTTTATATACTTTTAAACGCTCACTAAATGTACTTTAAAATAATCCCCAAATGTACTTTAAGAGCGGTACTAATCAGCCCAAAAGCTAATACAAACAACACACTAACCGCTTCTCCGTTAGGCCAGACGTGAACGAACTCGGCTCGCACCAGGCCAGCCTCAACCGGATCCTGATTGCCGTACCAATACTGCCGACTGCGCTGCAATACGCCGCATAGAGAACAGGTCAAAGCGTAGCCATGCAAAGCGTAGCTGGTCAAACCGGACTCGAGGATGTAGGCGGCTACGCTGCGTTTGCCCCGGGTCCGTTCGCAGCTCAAACAGATGTACTGACGGTTATCTAGCTGGGCATATTGCCGGCATTCGGCTGTGGCGGCGGCGCCTGGACCGGCCGAACGAATCGCGTGACCTCCAGCGTGACCTTGGGCTTGGCTGCACTTTGCCTGACAGCTCAGGCAGCGGGTCTGCGAGATGGGGTAAGGTTTTTTCTTTGATGAGCAAACAAAATACCCGGTAATACGCAAGCAGTTCAAGGACACAAAACAGGAATACCTCAATGACCTTAAAAATGACTAAAATATTGAACAGGCTGACTACTAACATTACAGAGTCACCATGGTTAATGACCAGAAACCATTCTATATACTAATGATCAGAACATTACCTGGCGGGTCGATGAAATTTGCTAGCAGGAAATCTGCTAGCCGAGGTTTGCTAGCCGAAATCTGCTAGCCGAAGTTTGCTAGCAGGAATTTTGCTAGCGAGGATTTAGCTTGCCGAAATCTGCTAGTGAGAATCCAACCAAAACCGGTAATTAAGCAGCAATTTGGCTAGCCGAACTCAGGAAGTTTTATTAGCTAGAGACTTTTTATAGCCTTCTCTGCTAATGTTTAGCCATGACAGTTTAGTAAGGAATTCTATCCCCCCACAATGGCAAACTGACTTTCCAAGCACTTGAACTGATGCTGATGCTTTTAGTTATATAGAATATTTGGGAATTTGACCCACTTCTCTGGATTTTTTTTAACTAAAACCATGCATTACCATTGCCAGAAAACAAGCAATCTTCTGACACCGGTGGCAAGAAGTTCGGTCAGCAAATTTCGGCTAGCAGATTTCGGCTAGCAGATTTCGGCTAGCAAATCTCGTACTCCCTAACCTGGCTACTAAATGACCAGGCTACTAATGACCAGAACATAACCTGGCTACTTAATGACCAGAACATAACCTGGCTACTTAATGACCAGGCTACTAATGACCAGAACATAACCTGGCTACTAAATGACCAGGCTACTAATGACCAGAACATAACCTGGCTACTTAATGACCAGGCTACTAATGACCAGAACATAACCAACCTGGCTACTTAATGACCAGGCTACTAATGACCAGATGGTAGCCTGGCTACTTAATGACCAGAACATAACCTGGCTACTTAATGACCAGGCTACTAATGACCAGATGGTAGCCTGGCTATGAACAGAACATAACCTGGCTACTTACATGTAATGACCACGCTACTAATGACCAGAAGGTAGCCTGGCTACTTAATGAACAGAACATAACCTGGCTAATTAATGACCAGGCTACTAATGACCAGATGGTAGCCTGGCTACTTATTACTTAATGACCAGAACATAACCTGGCTACTTAATGACCAGGCTACTAATGACCAGATGGTAGCCTGGCTACTTAATGACCAGAACATAACCTGGCTACTTAATGACCAGGCTACTAATGACCAGATGGTAGCCTGGCTACTTAATGAACAGAACATAACCTGGCTACCTAATGACCAGGCTACTAATGACCAGATGGTAGCCTGGCTACTTAATGACCAGAACATAACCTGGCTACTTAATGACCAGGCTACTAATAACCAGATGGTAGCCTGGCTACTTAATGAACAGAACATAACCTGGCTACTTAATGACCAGAACATAACCTGGCTACTTAATGACCAAGAAATAGAGCTTCGTGTCTACGTGTATATCTACAGGTGAGGTCCAGGTGAGGTTAGGACCAGTTGACAAACAAGTGAGAACTCAGCAACCGGTGCCGCCTAGCGCCTATAATTGGAATTCTACATTATTACGGCAGGGAGAGCAAGGCAGTACAGAGAGATGCTAGCCAACCAACCTGGCAGGTGAAATACTCGGCAGGCTGGGGCCCGGGCGCGGCTACAAAATTCTCAGCGTCGGCGTATTCTTCAGCAGCCGAGTCGACCGACTCGTCCATATCGACATCGGCAGTGTCGGGCAGGCTGGCTCGACTAGCATCAGCTTTGAACCGCTCGGACAGCAGGCGAAGACGCTTGACAACTCCGTCGGGTTTCCGGCCGCGCCTGCTGGCCAGGAGGCGGTCGATTCGATGACGCAGCGGCTCGAAATTGGTGCCGCCGGCACCGCTGTCCGAGGAGCGAACGCCGACATAGTCAAGTCGACTAAAACCGTCCGAATGGCAGCCGAGTTCGGCGTAGCGGCGGCTGGATAAAAATTAATTCATGGGATTTATTCAAAATGAGGATGGAGATTCCTGGGGATTCTCTTTAATAAAGGGATTACGTCCAGGTTGAGGATTGTATTTTGGGTGTGATTAGCGAATAGCGATGGAATTATTCTCGGATTAGGGCTAACTCCAGATAAATGATTTTATCTAAACGTAGATTAAGAATCATCTTAAGATTAAGGATTATCGTAAGGTTAATCTCAAGGTTTGGATAATCTGTAGGTTGAGATTATCTCTAGGTTAGGATTATCTCTAGGTTGGGATTATTTCTAGGTTAGGGATTATCTCTAGGTTGGGATTATTTCTAGGTTAGGGATTATCTCTATGTTGGGATTATCTCTAGGTTGGGATTATTTCTAGGTTAGGGATTATCTCTAGGTTATGATTATCTCTAGGTTGAGATTATCTCTAGGTTAGGGATTATCTCTAGGTTGGGATTATCTCTAGGTTAAGGATTATCTCTAGGTTGGGATTATCTCTAGGTTAGGGATTATCTCTAGGTTATGATTATCGCTAGGTTGGGATTATCTCTAGGTTGGGATTATCTCTAGGTTAGGGATTATCGCTAGGTTGGGATTATCTCTAGGTTGGGATTATCTCTAGGTTGGGATTATCTCTAGGTTAGGGATTATCTCTAGGTTAGGGATTATCTCTAGGTTAGGGATTATCTCTAGGTTATGATTATCGCTAGGTTGGGATTATCTCTAGGTTGGGATTATCTCTAGGTTGGGATTATCTCTAGGTTAGGGATTATCTCTAGGTTAGGGATTATCTATAGGTTGGTATTATCTCTAGGTTGGTATTATCTGTAGATTGAGATTATCTCTAGGTTGGGATTATCTCTAGGTTGGAGATCATCTCCAGGTTAGGAATTATCCTTAGATTACGTCCTGACTCCTAACCATTAACCAAAACGAAATTTGGGGATTATTAACAATTATTAGAGCATTCTAAACTTTATTGAAGCCTCACCGAAAAGCCTCTCCGCCGCTGTCATCCTCGTCTTCCTTGCCGTCGCCGCGGTCAGCGCCAAGTGTGCGAGTGTGCCGAGTCTCGTGAAACACCAGCAAGGCCGGTCGGGTGTCCTCTTCGTCAACTTCTTCTCCTTCGGCCTCGCAGTCGTCGTAGGCGCCGGAACGATTGCCAGATTTTTCTATCAACGCCGGGCGAAGAACGTCGACAAATGCGCGGCTGGCATCGCTTAGAAAGGCGAAAGCGTCGTCTTGAAGGCGCTCGCAGCGGGCCCGGTAGATCACTATGTCGCTGATGGCCAGCACCTTTAGGAGCAGCGACACTTGTCTGCGGGATTTTTGTTAGGGATGGAGAGAGGTGAATGACCAAGCAACTGAGGATCTGGGAGGCTGGCCCAGCAACTGACACTGTGGGAGGCTGGCCCAGCAACTGACACTGTGGGAGGCTGGCCCAACAACTGAGGATCTGGGAGGCTGGCCCAGCAACTGAGAATCTGGGAGGCTGGCCCAACAACTGAGCATCTGGGAGGCTGGCCCAGCCACTGAGCATCTGGGAGGCTGGCCCAGCAACTGAGCATCTGGGACTCTAGGAGGGTGACCCGTTCTAGTCATTAATGTACATTGAATCCAACAATTCACCTGCAAGCCACGGAGGTAGCGGCACCCTGCAGGCCCTCTGTATCCAACAGTAGACACTGCCTATTCCGTCCCAGCGCGGCCCAGACGCCCACGGTGCAGGACAGCGGATCGTCCGATGTGTGAAACACGCTGGACCCGTTGAAGAAGGCAAAGTTAAGCGTGTGCGATTTGCCGTCTCCAGTTTTGCCAACAATTGACACGACAGGCAAGCGCCGGAAATTGACCTCGGGACAGTCGAGCAGGTCGCACAGCTTGGCGCCGCTATCAACTAGGAGGCGCTCGCGAGAGTCGATCAGTCGAGCGGCGATCGGAGCCGGGAGCGGCGGCGGCGACGGGATGGTGTCGTGTTGGGGCGGCGACTGGCGCGACCAAGACGTTCTGCGTTGCGTTCAAAATTTTAAAGAGTTTTAATTTGTTTAAAAAATATTATTTAGAGCTCGGGGGTTCTTGTGAAGCGAGAAAGGGATTCTAATGATTTGATGGGGCGATTCTGGGGATCTTAGGGGGTGATTTAAGGGATCTGAGGGGATGATTCTAGGGATGAGGGGTGATTCTGGAAATCTGAGGGATGGCGATTCTGGGGATCTGAGGGGGTGATTTAAGGGATCTGAGGGGGTGATTTAAGGGATCTGAGGGGATGATTCTAGGGATGAGGGGTGATTCTGGAAATCTGAGGGATGGCGATTCTGGGGATCTGAGGGGGTGATTTTGGGGATCTGAGGGGGTGATTCTAGGGATGAGGGGTGATTCTGGAAATCTGAGGGATGGCGATTCTGGGGATCTGAGGGGGTGATTTTGGGGATCTGAGGGGGTGATTTTGGGGATCTGAGGGGGTGATTTTGGGGCTCTGAGGGGGTGATTTTGGGGATCTGAAGGGGTGATTGTGGGGATGAGGGGTGATTCTGGAAATCTGAGGGATGGCGATTCTGGGGATCTGAGGGGGTGATTCTGGGGATTTGATAGGGCAATTTTGGAGATTTGATGGGGCAATTCTGGGGATTTAATGGGGCGATTCTGGAGATTCATGGGGCCATTCTTTGGATCTCAGAGCGGGATTCTGGGGAGTGATTCAAGGGATCTCAGAGCGGAATTCTGGGGATCTGAGGGGTGATTTTGGGGATCTGAGAAGGCGATTCTGGGGATGTGAGGGGGGTCATTCTGGGGATCTGAGGAGGCGATTCTGTTGATCTGAGGGGTGGTGAATCTGGGGATCTGAGGGGTGGTTCTGGGGATGTGAGGGGGTGATTTTGGGGATCTGAAGGGTGGTGAATCTGGGGATCTGAGGGGTGGTTCTGGGGATGTGAGGGGTGATTCTGGGGATGTGAGGGGTGGCGAATCTGGGGATCTGAGGGGTGGCGAATCTGGGTATCTGAGGGGTGGTTCTGGGGATGTGAGGGGTGATTCTGGGGATCTGAGGGGTGGCGAATCTGGGGATCTGAGGGGTGGTTCTGGGATGTGAGGGGGTGATTTTGGGGATCTGAGGGGGATTCTGGGGATCTGAGGGGGTGATTCTGGAGATCTGAGGCTGGCGAATGTGGGTATCTGAGGGGTGGTTCTGGGATGTGAGGGGTGATTTTGGGGATCTGAGGGGGATTCTGGGGATCTGAGGGGGTGATTCTGGAGATCTGAGGCTGGCGAATGTGGGTATCTGAGGGGTGGTTCTGGGATGTGAGGGGGTGATTTTGGGGATCTGAGGGGGATTCTGGGGATCTGAGGGGGTGATTCTGGAGATCTGAGGCTGGCGAATGTGGGTATCTGAGGGGTGGTTCTGGGATGTGAGGGGGTGATTTTGGGGATCTGAGGGGGATTCTGGGGATCTGAGGGGGTGATTCTGGAGATCTGAGGCTGGCGAATGTGGGTATCTGAGGGGTGGTTCTGGGGATGTGAGGGGGTGATTTTGGGAATCTGAAGGGAGAGGTAGGGTAATTCCGGAAGACATAAATGCAGGCCCATAGGAAAACGGTGCAAGCCTTACCTAGCAGGCTGATCAGTAATAATAGTCCCAGCGACAGGGGCTGACAAACTATAGAATTTATCGACACCATCAGCATTAGTTGAATTCATTTCCCCAGCGTCACTAAATTCGTCATCATCTGGCTCTGGCTCGGTGCCCAGTCTACTCGGTGGACTGTTGCTATTGAACCTATTACTATTAGTAGCAGTAGGCGCAGCAACAACGCCAATATTGTCGGTCTCTAGCAGGGCTAAATCGGCACGGCGCTGAGCAAACGATTTCCTAGAATGCGACCGGCCAGCCTGCTTGTGCTCTTTAGCGTCGCAATCGTAGCAGAAGTTTCTCTGACAAATAGTACAGTACACGTCGGCATAGTTAACAGCACGTCTGCAACCGACATGTTGGCACAATTCGGAGCTGTCCGATTCGGGTATGGCTACCCGATCGTGTTGGGACAACCTGGTTGCGCTGTGTATGGCCTCGTCACATCTGACGCATTGGTCGGAGCCGCACTGGTCGCAGCGCACGCTAGCGATGGCTTGGTCAGTGTCACAGTTGGCTCGCTCTTCGCAGAAACGCACTGAACAGCGAGTTCGACGCATAGCTACTTTGATTGTTTACCCTGGGGCTAGATAAAAACTGATGATTTCTTTCACTTAATCTGTTTGGGTGAGAGTTTTGCACTGAAAATGTTATGCCAACTCTTCTGAATCATAACATTGTGATGATGTTTCTTAATGTTATTAGTGCCATTACTAACATGTAAAAAGTTACCAAACGACCATCAGCATAGTTTATGCTCTGCTATGTGTTCAGTTGTTTTAGAATTCATAAGCAGCTATGTTCTATCTATTATGATTCAAAAGTAACAAGTGCTTAAAGTTCAAAAACATGATGGGACCCTATCGTGGAATTACCCTTTTGCATTTTGTTTTTTGGATAACCTATTTGATATTAGCATTGCTTTATCTAACTTGCATGTATGATATTGATTTTATTCTTAAATTTTAACATTAAAAAATTATATTTAAACACTATTTTAGTTCTTTTCTTATCATGACCTCTATTGGAATAACTGCACATAGTGTACAACTATCTGCCACACAAAGTTGTTAAATTTTGGTGCCATGTTGCACTACTGCAAAATTAGTTATATTTATATATAACATTTACCATACCTAAGCATAATGTTTATAAACCTGTGCCATGTGTCTGCAGGATTTGAAATTGTATTCCAATAGGGATCATGACTAGAAAAACAAAAATTAAGTTTTAGTTTGGTTATTTAGTAAAAAGATTGCAGAATTCTAACATGCTGTTTCTTGTTTTTTTATTTATTTCTATTCTATTTTTCAAGTACATTCCCTTGCTTTATTTCTTGTCTAATTCTAAGCAACTCTATAGCTTTATAGCTTTTAAAACATAAGAAGTTACTCTAGATTCTGAGTCTTAAAAAGAAAATATCTTTTATGCTGACATTATGGAAGTAGAAGTAAAAGGCAATGCTAGGAAAAAGCATGCAGTTCCTTTTAAAGTCAAAGTCTAGATTGTGGAACTATTTTAGAATATTTGATGATGACTATTTAAAGGCTATTTGCACTATTGAAAATGTGCTATAATTAGCCATGGCACCTAATGATTGGTACAAACTAAACTACAGAAATGGATGCAGAATGGATTTGCATACTAAAATGTGGATATAGATATGGATTACTATTTTGTGGAATCAATGTGAATATAAATAACAGATGCAAAAAATCTCCAGATTTAGTTCTATTATAACATGGATTTATTTTCTGCTTTATTTCTGTTTCTGTTTAGGCCCTATTTTCAAATAAATTGTTCTCATTTAAATATTGGAATAAGTGCTAAAAGCCTGCATATGCGTGCTTTAGAAAGTCAAATTATTTTACTGTACTTTAGGATTATTAGAAATCATTTTCTGTCAAAATAAAAATTCACTAAATTTTCAAAATCATAATTGAAATTTTCCAAAATCAAAATTCAGAAAAGCAAAGTTTAATATGACCAAAACTCACTTTTTTACTCTTGATTTACTACTTATGCAAAACAAATACATGTTATATAGAAAAAAATTAGTTTATTTTTAGTTACTCTTACATAATTCCAAAATTTTGATTTCCAATTTTTTTTTGAAATTGAAATTCACTTCTTATAAATTCCAAATTCCAAGCATTATATGAGAAATTATGAGTGTATAGACTTTTCCACGAAGGTATTAGACCATCTTACATGTATATTTATTTGCTAGAGCAGCAGCCAGCAAGATAGGGCAGTGTGTGCACAAGTGCTGCATACCTATCCATGCATTGCACTTTAGGAAAAATTTCGAAAGCATACCAGGCGCCGTCCGCAGTTTTACAACTTTTTCCTATAGGTATGATAGAAAATCTTTTTCTCTGTTTTCAAAAGTAAAGCTGCTTTGAGATACTCTACTGATAGTAGAAAACAAGAAATTTGAATAGGTCTGAAGTTATTTTTTTTGCTAGATATAAAATAAATATACATGTGTACTTCTAGAGACCACAAGTGTGTAAAGTTTAAGTTTGGATTCTAAATAGTTCAACTAGATAGTTCAAGTCTAGATTGACTAGTTTCTTGGTTTTATATGAGGGTCACTCCAAAAGTCTTTAGAATGGAAAGGAAGAAGTAAAACTTTTTGTTCGCAAGCATTCATTATTTGCCATTATTGCATGTTAAGTCTTGTTGCCATTCACTTAGCTAACTCTGAGTTACAGTCTGATTAAGCAGGCACCCTATGCTAAAAGTCATGGAGCTTGAAAATCACAATTTTTGTGCAATGATATACTATGACTTCAAGTGCAACCTGATGCTAGCAAAATGTTTTTCTTGGCTTGCAACCACCTTCCCTAATGAGTCTCCATCTCAAGCAACTATGTATAACTGGTATCGCGAGTTTCATTTGCAGCAACCTGCCTGAATGATGAAGGTTGCAGTGGTTGGCCCTCAACAGCTATAACCCAGCACAACATCAATGAAGCTGAGCAACTGGTAAACCAGAATAGGCACATAACCTACAACAAGTCACAGTTGCAACTAGGCATTGGATTAGGGCAGGTGCACTATATCCTATATGAACACCTAGGTCTGCAGTGCAGAAGCTGTGCACTCAATGGGTGCCTCATTTGCTGTCACAGGAGCAGAGATGGGTCAAGGTGGACTGGTGCGGGAAAATGCTAAGATAATTGCTAGCAGAGCATCAAGGAAAGTTTTTGACATTGTTAGTTGGGATGAGACGTGGGTGTACCAGTATGACCTAGAGACAAAGCGTCAGTTGACAGTCTAGACATGCTTTTCTAGCAATGACTATCCAACCAAGGTGCAGAGGGGGTATAATATGCGGTATATATATCATATACGAAATATTGACCAAACTGCATTAGAGTAAAAAAACAAAATGAAATACAAAACTGATAAACCATTTTAGTAAGGCCTCAAATAAGGAAAAAAACTTATAAGTTTTATTTTTAATAAATGTTTCTAAATCTGCTACCCAATGTAACAATTAGCCTTGTCACCAAAATGACTTTTGTTTGTCATTGAAATAACTTTTGCTTGTCACCGAAATGACTGTCACCGAATCGTCTTGTCACTGAAACGATTGTAATCCATTCCATAGGCCTATCTGCACACAGTTTCCACAGTTTAGTTGGTACCCCTAATGATTGAAAGCTACTAAGGCATATGGTCTTATTTGAAGAGCTATCATGTTGAAGCTTTCAACTTGCTTAAATTTATAGGTATTCTTAGACCTATTGATAGCACTTTAGATTACTATCTATTTTGTTAGGCCTAGCTCAAGCAGCCACTCTATAGGTAGATACTATTTTAAGTCCAATAAAGGTAATTACCCTTGTTAACTAGTCCCAGTTGCTAGATGACCAACCAACCAAGTTCTATCTAAGCATCTAGTCTAGGCATTATATGACTAATAATAAAAGTGCATTGATTGCCATGAAATGAGGACTCTATTAAAAAATAATGTACCATTTAATATACCAAATTACTAAAATTTTTTCTTTATGTTGTGGCAGGTGGGATACCACAAGTAATTGATTGAACCTAATTTTTAATAATTTAAAGTGCAATCAAAACTATAATATACTATCCCATCCACTGTCTTTTCACCCCAATTTTTTGTCCATCGTTTGCCCAGCTCCCTTTCCCTTCCATGGCCTAGTTGCGTCCTTTCATTGTTTTTCATCATTCCTTATGTTGAATTTTGTTTATCCGCGCGATGTCCCAACGTATTTGAGCCTATTCCATCTTGTGAATTTTGTTGCCCAACGTCTGTTTCCAGTATTTGTCAGCATCCTCTTTTGATTATTTATGCCGTTTTTTTGTGCCGTTTTCCTCAACCACTCTCCACCACCATGACCACCTTTCCCCTTCCTTTTATTTTTGTCCGACCCATTTGTTCTTCTTATAATTTTGTTGATTCCCCACCTTCCATTTAATAGTTGTTTTCATTAATTAACCGTTCCGTTTATTAAGTTCAACCTAGCGCACTGGCGCCGCAGCAAGCGAATCCATCTCTTGTGAACCAATAATAATATTATCTTTTATCCTGTGCTTGCCTACTGTTTATCTTAAACCAAGCTCAATAATAACAGGCATTATTAAATTAGCCATTAATTTCATTCCTTAACATTCAGCCGTAGTATTTCTTGAGTCATTTGCCTGTGGGGCATAAAATAAATAACCAAGTTCTTATCTCAAAGATAGCTCTGAGACTTATCCATTCTGTAATACGTAAATTATGGTGGTGGCAGCAACTACCCTACTGAAAGTAACAAACTCAGCTATATGATGCATTATTTTATAGAGTCAGGAATCTCCGACTATGGTGTTTCATCGATTTAAACGACCTCGCCGCTACAATTACGACTACCAATTACGACTACCCTCCCCCCAGAACTTGAGGACCCTGGCTGTCGGAGTAAAACAGGAGAAGAATTTCATTGCGATTTGTCTGTGCGATTTCCAGCTTGATTCGTGCGAATGCAACACTATCCAGTTTCAAAGAAAACCTGAACAACCCCATTTCAAATTTTTAATTTCTTTCTCCGCCCCCACCTCATATGTAAACAACAAAAATTTTGAACCCTCTTCTGTCTCCCCTCCTTGGCCTTAGCTCATATGTCAAAGAGATAATTATATTATATTGTTTAATGTTTAGGCCTACTAGAAATAGTTTTTAGATCTACCTTATATGATTAATTTAAAAGATACAAGTAACAATTAAATAAAGCAACAAAATAGATATTGTTTATGAACCCAAAGACTAGGCTACTAAATTAGAATATTCTTTTGAAATATATGATCAACTATGTGCTTCTGAAATAAATTATGCAGAATCAAATCAGGAAATTATTCCATTTTAAACCAATATCACCTGAAGCAAAACAAGTTCCCATATGCCTTGTTAGACTGTTAGAGTATAGAAATAGAATGGTTGAATTTTACTTTTTTAATATATCCCATTCTGCCATGTGTTCTACTCAATTTCCAAAGTATTATACTTCTAATGTTTTATCACTATATATTTTACATAGAAACGCTATGCCATCCCATCTAAAGTTCAGCAGCAGCGGCGGCGGCGCGAAAGCGAAGGCAAATGGGCCTAAGCAATTAATAAAACAGTTTTACTGTACTAAATTACTGTTAACAAATTATTCGTTTTTATTTTTATGTATCAATTGAATCTCCGCACTTTTTATCATGTATCCTGCGTTCTTGAATATTATTGTGTTATTATTTAGTCAGTATTTATTCAGTAGTGAGTTTCCTATTTTCGCGATACCTACTGTACGTACTTACTTCACTACTATTGTTTTACTGTATGCTAATTCCTATCGTATTTCAAACGCGAATGCCCTGTGTTTTGGTGTTAGGTCACCTGGGCGCCGTAGTTGTTGTAGTAGTTGTAGGCCGTAGGGTTGCATAGCCGTTCCAGAGTTCCAGTCGATCCAGTTTTAATTCAATAGTAGATCTAGTCATTATTTAGAATGTATCTTAATTACTTTGATTACATAGATTTGTTCAGATACAAATATATATGAAATAAATTAAGGCGCATTGCACCCAAAGCCAAGGACACATTCGTTCATTCATCTGTCATCAGTGCCATCACAAAACGAGATTAAAGTGATTGCTTGAATTGTTGAACCATCAAGAAACTTATTTTACAACTAATAAAATTGAATAAGCCTATATGTTTAGTTAGGGTTAGTAGTACCATGCAAAAATATTATCCCAGCCCGTTTTGTTTCGGGCTTCTTTTTTACTTGTAAGAGTATTGTATCGAAAATAAATCAATAAAGCGTTGGTTAGCGTTGGTTAAGCGTTGTTTGAGGGTTGTCAAACACCGTTGGAATTCAGCCGATGAAGTATAGTATCACACGCGATAATAAATCGTTCTATGGAAAATAAAGTCTGAGGATGCGATTTTATCAGGCCAAGGCGAGACGAGAGGCCTGAGAACAAGCAAAAAGAAGTTATATAAGTAGCATCTGGAGTGGAAGCGAAGAAATAAAAGTCAAAACTATTTTACCACGTGAGGCCAATGTTTTAGATGAGCACAGCGGCTCTCCAAAGAAACATTTTTACTCAAGCTGTCATACATCTCAATGCGCCTGCATGCCGTACATGCAGATTAAATTTGGTGGAAATAGCTTATGCTGTATAGAGAGAAATGGAGACTTTTTTAAAGAAAATTTTCCGTTTGATTTCAATGGAGCCTTAAAAAAGTGGAATTCCCTCAGTCCTCCGGTTTTTACCATAGACACCTTGTTTAAGAGCTGCCACGACTCATGGCCACGAAGTGGCACCGATTTGAATTCAATTAGATTTCTTAGATTTCATTTCCCATCGATCAAAGACAAGTGGCAAGTGGAAAAAATCATAAAAGTGCTAATTTCCACTTGATAGCGATGTCAATGGCAGAAAGAAAGAAAGCCAGCTGTCCAAGCGTTATTTGAAGCATGATGCGGTGCCAACTATCTTTCCTAATGCATCAAATTACCTACTACTGTCCAGCAGGCAGCTCAGAGCACATGCACTGCGACATAATCTGCTCGTCTGAAGGCTGAAAACATGCGTCTCGATGATCAGATTGCTGACTTTCTTTACTATTGATTCAATTCTAATTGCTCGTTCAGAGAAATTCAAGAACTGCTCGATTCAGAGGAAGCGAGACCAGGGTGGCTTTCCCACTGCAATATGCAACGAGTTCCTGTGCATCTTCATGCTGGAAGTGAATTGCATGTCTGCCAGGTTGCGTGCTCCATCTGCATTGGACCCGATCGCAACGTACGTCTCCTTTGGTTTAAAAGGCGCGGCACTGTTTGCAAGACACTGTGATAGAATTGCTTGGCACAGATAGAAAGGTTTCTTTCATCAGTGAAGTTGTGAATTTGATGGCTCGGCTCGAGTCAAGAATTTAAAATAAGATCTTGAACGGACTGACCAGGATAATTTGCCTGATGGTACTGTTAAGAATACATTTTTGCTTACTTCATGGATATGACCCACAACAATCTAACAAGTGCACTAGAGCAGAAGGAAGACATGTCGGTGTCTTTACTCGAGAGCAGCTGCAGCTGAGCAGTAAGCCAAAGAGCTCCAGGAGATCCTTTCGAAAGCTGATGGTCTTGTGCTACATGATCTATTCAGTAAGTGCTGCAGCATACGGACTTCTACGTGAACAATCTCGGCTTCCATCAAAGAGAACTCTGCGATCAATCACTCGGAGAATTGAAAAGGATGGATTAGATTCTCAGAGTTAACTTCGGTTGCGAGCGTCCAACAAGTCGACACAGATGGAGCGAGTTGGGATGCTAATCATTGATAAGATCTATGTGGCCAATCGAATTGAGAATTGAGCTCCGACTGCACGGTTATTTACTATACAAGCGGAGCAGTCGCTAGGAAGTTCGTGCAAAGAAAGCGAGGATGCGGATCTTCCCGCGACCTTCTGCTTGGCTCTGACGATCTGCCGCCGATTCATGAGGTGGGATTGGTGATGGGACTGACTAATGGTGGGATTGAGGCCACCCAGCCATTGCCTTCTTGGAGGAGATCAATCGCGGTGGCCTGTCCAAGCCGTCTGATATCGCTTTTGGGCTGGCCAGACACTATTGGCAGGTGTTCGAGGAGATCTGGCAGAGCGATGGACTGCGCAGACGGCTACTGCATTCTCCCAATCAGATGCAGCTGTTCTGTCACATTATCGACGAGATGATGGATGACAACTACTATCTGGAACATTTCATGGGTCAGACGATGTGCATGGAGTGTCATGGTGCGAAAGAAGGACTCGTCTGTGCATTTTCCAACTTTATGATGAAAAATCTTGTCAAAGACATTTAGGTTGGTGGAGCTGGGGCTCGAAATAAGCGAATGTCGGCTAAACTTTCTAGTGCTAGCTCAAATAAGTAACTTCGATTTGTGTCAATGACAAAGTAACTTCTGTCTGAGATGCCACTGCTCTGAAAAATCTAACCTGCTCACTTCCGTCTTGTGTAAACTCCTTTGCCTGTTTTACGTTATCATTTTATATTCGTTTTTGGTTTTAATTTGAATTCTTTAAATAAAAACACTAGCCAGCAAATATTCCGTCGCTTCATTTTTGAGTTTGACAGATTCCGCAGAAAACAGAGAAAAAAGTAATAAAAATCAATAAGAAAAACTGGCCTCATGAGATAACGGGTATTTCTTCGCTTCCACTCCAGATGCTAATTATAGAACTCCTTGCCTGAGAAAAGCGTCCGAGGGCTTTCAACCATAGAAAGATTTTTTATCGCGTGTGAAACAAATTTTACCCCAGTAAACTGATACATTCTTCATTGAGGGTTTTAACCACAGACAAAATGTCAGCGATGAGAGACCTATCCGACTTGGTATAACCAGCAGATAGTCCAGGCTTATCTGCTGGAACTTTCGAAGCATGGAACAGGCTAAAGTTGATGTAGTATTTCAAAATGCCTGGGCAGACAGAGTGTTAATTTAGCCTATCAATATTGTGATGGGTTTCGGCCCCTTTGTGGAAGCTTTCGGGCCTCAGGTCTCATAAATGAATCCATTAGAGTCCTGGCCCCCCACTCCTGTCAGATGGTCAGCCCCACGGTAGCTTGATCTGTGGCGAGCAGTCTAGGTCCTATAGCTAAGAGATGGACAGCGAGAGACAAGCAGGGAGAATTTTAAAGGTAGAGATTAGCCAGTCCGCAGATTAACTAACCCGCTGCCACCAGCCCGTGCGTTCTGGCTCACCAAACCGGAACTTTCGAAATCGGGCTTCCGACTAGAGGGGGCTTAGCACTTACCTGCCAACTATTGTCTTTTTGCTGTCAATCTCGAAGTCATAGCCGATGATAAGGGACACTGCTGGGACTAGATCGCATTGGCCATGCAGGTATAGAGGGGACTTGTGCAGGGCATTCTTGCAGTGGCGAGACTATGGGGTAGCTACATGTACTATTACATTGCTAAATACGAGGAATTGTACTTTTGGCCTTCAACGCACCAACCAGCCTCTCGTAGCGCTGATGATAGACTAACTCGAACTTCAGAGACCGCATGATTCATTTACCCGAGCCGCTTGGCGAACCTAGAGTGCACAAAGTACATCTCTGGCGCCGATTTTGCACTATTGGCAATTTTCTAACTGATTTGATAGATTGATCGACTGAGAACTGCCTTGCCATTGGTCCACTGTGACTGGCGCCTACTAGCTTAGCTACTCATCTGAGCCATCGGCGAACAAAGAAATAAAACTGATAAAAATAACTGTCAGATTTAACCTTCTCACTAAATCCCTTCACACTTCAGATTGAATTGGAGTATCAGACTACTATTAGTATTATTATTAAGTGATTTCTGCCTCAATAACAGCACTGCTGAACAAAATGAGTAAAAGTGTCGCCTAATTCAGCTACTGAAATAGGGGACAGATAAGGAATCACCCAATCAAGCAAGTCTAGGTAGCCTCTCACCCAACCAATCAGAAACTCAACAGCCGGAGACCAGGTAATCCACAGTGACCGAATCGGCTTAGTGCTTCGCAGCTGTAGGCCCGGGGATGATGCTGATGTCACAATCTTCGCAAATAGCTAGCAGGTGATGATCTTAACTTTGATGTTCGCTGCTGACGACCGGGGGAATTCGTCCTTGATGGTGACGGGGGAAGTTGCGATCCGGGGATCAAGAGAAGACGGTCGAGCTCCGTGAGGTCTAAGTTAGGCCAAGGTCCCAGGAGGTTGAGGTCCAAGCGGGCCAAAAACACCGGTTTAAATAGCCGCCAACTGGACTGCAATTTGTTATAATGGAACACCTCGACGCTGATTGGCTGAGCCGATTTGTTATAACTGACGTCGAATTTTCTGATTGGCTGAGCTTGTTGCCACCCAAACTCACGTGACCAGAAGATCCTATCAGTTCTCTCGGGCGATAAAAATACGCCAGGTGCAGTCACAAATCCCTCAAAATTGCTACATAATGATTTATGACCTTTCGCGTAGGAATGACAAAAATTAATGAAAAAATATACATTAGAAAGGTCTTATTAAGTAGAAAACGAAGAGGGTGAAGAGAATTCACTAATCGCTAATCCCAAAGTACTTTTAGGGGTAAAACGCATAGCTGTCAGAACTGTCAAACGCTTTAGTGAACACGAACAATGGGCCTGACCTAATAAATCTGATGGCCTGTCAAAATGATGAGAAAAAAGCTACCGCCCGCATCCTCTCAGACCATCTGGCGCCAGCCTCAGCATTGAGTGAGGCGCAGGTGGCTGTCAGACCAGCTCAAAAGCAATGATTTATGATCCTAAAAGCAGCAAAAAACCGCGCCTAATGTTATTATAACTACAAGTATGGCAGATTCATATGGCTACAAAAGTCCTACCAGTATGAATTCTAAAAAAGTTACAAAAAATCAGAAAAATGCCCATAGCCTGCTGTTAGTAGGCTAGCCAGTTTGGAGCCCATGTGCGAGCGTGAAATTTGGAAAAAAGTGCGTCCTCATCAATTGAACAATTTACCGTAAATTTTTATCTTGCTTCGAAAGGAAGCTTAATTTGCTCTTGGTTTTACGTACATGTAGCGGTAGTTCGCTGCCACTACTGACGCGAGAATTCGCGGGAAAGTAATCCAGTCCGACTCAAGTATACATTTACATGTATTTAGAACCAGCTAATTAATATTATGAAAGCTTTTTTAGTTAAAATCTCTTATAGGATCTCATTGATACTGCACTGAATTAAGAGTCACGAACAGGTCTAAGAACAAAATTTTTCCAGAAATGAAAATTGCGCTTGTTTCGCGAACAATGTCAGAACGTAACTACATGTATATATTCCACGTAAGCGGATAATTTTACCCAATCAGTCGAGTTTTATTTAATAAAATCTACAAAATAAAAGTTACATTTTAATTGTAATTTGTTATTTAACAACGGACAGGCTGCTATTAAAACTTTCATGTTTAATAGCCGTTACGTATGTAATTCATCATTACGTACATCAATTTCTCAAATTTGTCCAACGCGATCCCAATCCTAGATGATCGAGGCCCCTCTCCCTCCTGATGACTTATCGGATGAATCATCGACGCTAAGCCCCCCACTCCTCCCCCATCTCAACCTCTGCTCTTTGGGTTCTGAATCCTGCACCGCGGAATTCAAACGCACCAAATGAAATTCTCTTCCTGCAATTAATCCATTTTACCATGTCCTAGTCATATGCTTTTACTTATAGAGCTACTGAATTGAGCTACGATAAGGAAAAGTTTATCTTCCACCTTGACCAAGTTGCTGTGTGCGGCGGAGGCTAATTACCCCTTCTTAACTATCGTGTTACATGCAGCTGGACACAGTTGTTCACGTTTTTGTGTCTATAAATACATGTTGGTAAGAGTTTTAAGGCTTAAAATTGACCTACATGTAAATGTTTGATTGATGTTCAGTTGCCATATGATAAGTTTGATTTTTTTTATCTGCTACGGTCGAAGGGCGTTTTCTTATTGAGGGCTAATTATTTTTGGAACAGCAATTTTCGCAATTTCGTTTCAGCCAATTATCTGCTTGATAATGGTCAATGCAGACTGAAACGCGTCGCTTTAGAAAATTAAATAAAATGTTGATTTTGAGCCTTCGATCTTTTTCTATCACTACTCAAGCGAAATGAAGTTCCGAATATGTTAACGATAACGGGAATGGTCATTACATGCATGCGCGCACATATGTGGAGTAGACCATTTGAGTGCCCTAAGTTGACTGCCACTATTTGACCGCCAAGAGTTTGCCTCGATTTTGATCTTCCTAAAGAGAGTGGTTTAGCATGTATTATGCGCCCGGCGTCTCCAACTCTTGCATCTTACTCTTTTATTCTCCCACCTTCAAATTAAGCTATGAGGGAGCTTTGGGCTTTTTTATACGACTCTTTGGGGGCTACTGATGCAATCAGGATGCCCTACTCGTACATCCCTTTTGATAGTAACAGCTCCTACTGGGAAAATCAGAGAAAGCCGCACAGAGCTGCCAGCAGCACACAGAGCTTGCAGGCGATTCAGCCTCTGACCTCTCTGCGTCAACTCCACATTTGAATATTCTCGGTTGCTGCATGAGAATATGCTTTTAGGGCATATAATTTAGTCGGGTTTTCTGTGACAACACTCATTCGGAGGCGGTCTAGTAACAAGTCTCTCGTTTGAGGAAACTGCGATTACCTGACGCTGATGGGACGGGACGGGACGGGCAGTCTTCAGCAGGAGACTTTGAGTAGGGTGGGCTAGTGCACTAGAGAACTTTCTGGGGAAAAATACATACAGCACTGCAGGAGCAGCAGATTGAGTCAGTTTTCGAGCTCCTGGACGTGAGTCCGTCTGCAACGATTCAAACGATGATGATGATCACTTTTCTCTTGTCTCAACCAACGCAGACTACGCAGACTATATTTGATTGGAGCCACCCCGTTGTGAAGGAGCGGCGAGATGAGTTCACACAGTGGATGTTGAACGAAAGACACAATTGTGTATAAATAATCAGCGGTCCCAGTGCGTTACAACAATTTTTTTTGACTCGCGCCTACCGGCGCTTGCATTCTAGAGTGACAAGAATTTGTGATCTTGACAGCAACGGTGCCACTGTGCATGACATCATGCACGTGTCAGGACACAAGTCCGAGTCCACCGTACAACGCTATCTGCATACAAGGCGCGACCGAAGTCTGTACCAATCTTCCTGCCGTGCGCACGAGACATCGTGCTGTTCTCTATCGTATACCGGTAAAGTGTCTCCATTCTTGAATCGAATCGGGACAAAGTGCTTCTCAAACTGAATGAAACATTTTGTCTGAACGCAGCTATCTATGGCCTGAACTAGATTTAGCTCTGGTTAAGAAAGGAGTGGCGGATTTAGCCCCCGTCCCCTTTGTGGTTGGCGATGATAGCGCCCCTTTTCTTTTGCCTTTCCAGTCCTATTTTTTCTGCAGTCGCATATCGGTAAATTCCTCATCCCCTCTGCTTACAAAACCGACAGCTGAGGAACCGCTGCCGCAGACTGAAAGTTAATTTTTTCTTGAATTGGAAAATTTGCTATTGCTTTTCTACAAATGAAACGAGTTTTCAGGTAGTTCTTTTCGTTGGTTCATACAGGTCTTCATTCATCTTGCTTCGGCAGAGTTTTTGTTTAACCTGCTTGCGGTGTTTCCAGTGAATTAATAAAATGCCTTTTAAATTTTCGTATGAGTTCGAAATTTAGATTCTAAAAGGCTGTGTCTGCTGGCCTGTAAAAGTGCTCAGCTATAATTTCTGCCGAACTGCCATGGATTTTGCATCCCCTTAATAATCGAATTCTATCGTATACAGCTCCGCTAGCCAATCAGAAGCCTAAAACTTGTCTCCACTGCTCCATATCCCTTGGTATTTAGTGAGGCCGAAAGCTTGACTCAGACAAGTGCTCACAAATTCCAACTGTCCATTATTAAGCAATAAGTCTAGAGTAATAGTTATGCAAGAACACATGCAATTACTGTTTCTAGCCTTGGCTCTAACGCTGCAGCCTTCAGACTGCCTGGATCCGTCAACCAACACTGACGGACCCGTCTGCAGAGCCCTGACTCAGAGCGTCGGCCCGCAGTATCTGTCCCAGTGCCGGTCTATGCAGCCACCCAGTCTCAGTGGTTACAACACAACCGTACACGTGAACATCGATGTGAAGACAGTCTACGGACTAGGCGATGAAGAACTGCTAGAATGGTCCGGCTGGGTACTGATGTCGTGGCGCGATCCAAGACTAGCCTGGAACGCTACTGAGACTGGCGTGAATCAGATGCGACTTGACAGGAACAGCCTGTGGATACCCGACATCGGCTATTGGAACGCTAAATCGGTCGAGTTTTTCGATTTGCGCAACTCGAAATTCCTCGAAACAATCGCGTCTCCGGATGGTTCCGTATTTACTTACATTTACACAGTGACCCAGTTTCCTTGCTCTCTGGATATGCGTCTATTTCCAATTGATCGACAGGTGTGCACACTACAAATCGGATCTATTAACTCGCCATCCAGCGTTTTCAGCTTTACTCTGACCAGCAGAATGAGTGCCAGTACGTCTGATAGCAGCGCTTTTTTAGTGTAGGCGAGTGGGACTTGGCCGGACTCACCCACAGCGTCAAGTACATGGCTGGGGCTGCCAACTCCGAGTTTCAGTTCTACAATCTGCGATTCTTTCTACAGCGTCGCGAGACGTATTACGCAATCCTGATGATTGTGCCGTACGAACTGTTGTCGCTACTGGCTAGTATCATGTTCTTCGCTGAGCAGCAAGGCGACCGAGCTAACGTGTCAATCGCCATCATCATGTCTATGACGCTGTACGTCCTCATCGCTTCCCAATCCGCGCCCAAGTCGATGAACATCATTCCTCTGGTTGGAACATTCCTAATCACCCAGATGCTTATACTGATCTTCTTCACCTTTGTTGCAGTTTTCCGTTTTCCTCAAGTGGCAGCTCATCGCACGCAGTCCGAGTCCGCTGAGAAACGACGGTCGATAATTGCCCGACGCTTGGCCGTTTTTCTGTCCTTTTTAGTGCGACACAAAGACAAAATCTGCTTTGCTAGCTATTTGGGCGCCAGCGCGTTCAATGCGCTTTTCTTTCTGTGCATCTGGCCTGCGGCTTCTCGCGATGCTGACTGGATTAAATAAGGCCTGCGATCAAGAGTGAGAAGTTCACGGTAAACTTGACACTAAACATTAGATCTTATCTTTTATCTTTGCAGTAAGTCCCCTAAAAGCCCGTGTACCCCTTTCTTCTCTACCCCTGCAGTGAGTCTCTTATTACACTTTAAACAGTCTTGCACCCTGCAACCCATATCTAACCGTAAAGTTGTTTAAACAAATTATGAACCAGTGATGATGCAATATAGTAATATTTACAAACAAAAATCTTACAGTACCGTGGGCTAAACTATTTTATATTTCTCAGAATTCTTTCGCTTGAAGCCTTGCTAATCGATGTTTTTTGAGTTTGCGATGCAATTAATTTTTCAAAAACGCTTTGACGCTCTCAGTTGTTTTCCAATCGTAATAAGAAATTAACGAAATAGATATCTGATATTTGAACGGATATTTGAATTTGAAGTGTCAACCTGCGCTTCAGAAAAGCGTATTTGCTCCTCGTCGTATCTACTGTGCATTCATTCAAAAAAAATTTTGACGAGAAAAGGTGCGGTGGTTTAATTTAAATGGTTTGGTTTTCATTAATTTGTACAATGTTTGAACCATTCTGGACCACTTATTTGCACAGCGGTTATGCACATGTAAGATAGCATGCTGCGGAATTCTTGATTTTTTATTCTTGCCCTTTTTGTCCCATCTTCCTCATTCTTCCCATCTTCCTCAGTTGTCATTCCTTTGCTATTTCGTCAATTTTGCTGCTATTTTTTACTCAAGTTTTCTCATTTCTCTTAGCCTTAACGTGCTCAGTTTTTTTGGCGCTTCCACTGAGCGCTGAATTTATAAATCTTTACTAGTCATTTGTGGCGTTGAATTACATGGCTTGACTAGTATTTTGCGAAATGAATATTAATTGATGATTATTTAGTTTCCAGCTTTGAGTTCCGCTATTTCATCAATGTTTCTGACAGTTTTCGGGACCATCTGCTTGTGCAACTGACGATCTTCAGTTCACCAGGACTTTTTTGTATGTTTTTTGAGTTCATAGCTGGCAGTAGTACACCTTTTCACGTTCAATTTTGAACAAAGTCCAGTTCTAAAAAAACTAGCGGAAATTCTATTCAGACAATTCAGACTGGGGCAACAAACCCCATTTCAAAACATTGTCCCATGACTGAGCGTGCGTTTTTGGTCCAAAAAGCGTGCATTAATCTTACAGTCTATGGCCCAACCCTATGCGGCGTAGCCAAAAAAGCGTGCAGATAATGAAAAAAGCGTGCAGATAATGAAAAAGCGTGCAGATAATAGCTTACAGCGCCACAAAAAACAGCAGTTTGCAAGCAACGTTTATTAAAACAAAGGGGAAAAACACAGCAGAATTTAACAAAGAAAAGACGCCCACCGGCCTTCAGCATTTGATTTGCAGAGTAGAATCGACCATCGAAATGATGTTGATGCCCCGGTTCTTCATCAGGTAGTGGAACAAGGCAGCGCGAATGCACACGAGGCTGCTAGGAGCATACGGCTGGCCATCAGTCTTGTGAAGAGTGCCGTAAAAGTAGCGCAGGCCAACGCTCAGCTCCTCACGTTGCGAGGTGTCCAAATCGACGCGCAGGTGCGGATACTTTGCCAAGAAATCGCGAAATTTTGCGACGTATTGAGCCTCATGCTTCTTAGACGATTTGACATCGGTCTCTTGCTCCAGCGCCCGGATTGATGCGTCAAGGTCGATCGAGGCCAAGTCGTCGTTCAAATCAGGGATGGAGTCGAATAGGCGGTTCAGCTCCTCGTTGTCGTCCACACTAGTTGCTTGGAGACGTAACTGCTCGTCCACAAGCTTCTCAACGTCGGCCCACTCCAAATGGTGGGAGATCTCACCGGCCGTCATGCCGCTTCTCATGCCGTTAGGAAATAATGAATCCATATGGGGCCAAACTCACGATCAGAAGCTTGTGCATAGCAAGAAATTGTCTATGGTCACTAAGAAAATGTCTATGGTAGGAACTCCTAGCTGCAGGAACAAAAAACGTGCAGATAATAAAGTACAGTGCTGTGACGAAGAATTTTTTCAACGCACGCTCAGTCATGAGACAATATGCCTACTACTAGGCTTACTCGTGCGATAATAGTCTATGGCACTCGTGCGCTTCGCAAGTTTTAAAAAGACAAGACAAGACAAGACAAGACAAGCAAAGTTTTAAAAAGGCATCCAATGTGAGAATCGATCGCTTTTTCTCTTTCCCCTAGCTCTCTTCACTCCTCCAAGCGCAACTCCTCCATCACTGCTTCTCCATCACCCACAGTCTCGTTGCTTTCTTGCCTATTTATCCAACACTTAGAATTAACAGAGTTCAGTCTTCACCACTGCAATAAAAATGCCCGCCTCATCTGTGGACCGCCAGCGACTCATTGCGGCCATTGAAAATGGAAGCCACTAAGGGAAGCAGCAGCCGTCTGCAACTGCCTGTCTCAACTGCCTATAGAATTGCCGTCAGCATCGCCTAGAAGGAAGAACTGAGGCGCTTCTCGCGGTGGTCAACGACTTCTTAAAGTTGATGATGAAATGCGGCAATTTCTGAACCAGAAGCTGCAAGAGAACCCCTTCCTAACGTTAAAATAGATGGCCAACTGCATGGCTGCACAGTTTCCGGAAAAGCCTCAAGTGGGGTACAAGACGGTCGATCGGATGCTCCAAGGGATGCTATACACCCTGAAGCTTGGAACGAAGGGCAGTGACACCAGAGCGAGCTGCAATCTGCCTGAAAACATCGAGGCCCGGAGAGAATATGCCAACTTCATGCTGCACCTTGACGCCTCCGTACACATCGTCTATTTGGACGAAACTGGATTCAACTTTGTGGCTAAGGCGATCGCAAGGCCGTGCTATCAGGGGTCGCCTGTTAAGCGGACTGTGACGACACAAAGAGGCCCAAACGTGACGTCTGCATGGCTATCTGCGCAGAGTTTGGCCTGGTGCACTCGACCGTGCAGCGGGTGGTCAGACGCTGGTTCGCTTCCAGGAGTTCATCAACTTCTTGGCAGAGCGATGCAATGAGCTCTATGCGATGGAAGCTGGCTGGTTGTGATGGACGGCCCGCACTTCCACAGGGGAG